>JACJUM010002477.1:8671456-8740423 GCA_020976665.1 Heortia vitessoides
ACAAATTTTATTGAAAATCCTCACATTATTCTCGCAAATAAGAAAATGATTTCGATCCAGAACATAAAGAATAAATTTATCATCTAGCGCAAGGTTCGGCAAACTGGCACGCAACTTTTTGAATGTACAGCTGCGGCTCTTTAGTTCCATACTCAAATATTTATTTATCAAAAACCTTTTAAAATTGTTTTGAATAATTGCACGAATGAAGTAACACCAATTGTTTCTTTCAGCCATTTGAATTCTCTTTTCACACCGCTCCCTACCTCTCACCGCGGCGTCATTTGGTTTTCGTTTGTGAATTATGACTTACGTTTCACGGGTGTGTAGTTTTATTTTTATATGATGAAACTAGATCATAAGGTATTTTTAAATGTTTTTAGATATTTCCTAAATGTCTCTTAGCATATAAGTTATTGAATATTTGTTACTGGGTGGGTTTTTGTCACGGAGCCGAGTATCTAAATGATTGTTTTATAGTTAATAATGTGGTAGCCGCAACCTCGCTTTTTAATTACTATATAAATTAACAGACAGAAATCCACCCTTATCCATTAAAAGAATCTTTTAACGCAGGTAACATTTCAGACAGTGTGCTCTATGGCTACTGTGAACTGTCGAATTAGTCTATGGTCTCGTGAAACTGTGGTAGAACACATTCTATATTTGAAAAATTCGATATATTTTAAGGTGTTGTAACTATAAATCTATGATTTAACTCTCATAGTGTCGAGTTGATGAGATTACAATAAAAACGTATTATTGGCAAAATTATGATTACCTAATATAGATCTATAACGTAATTTCTTTGTGTTAAATTGTTCTTTTACTATGTCTTTGTTAATGTTCATTGTTTGGTCAGTATTTTGTCCCATGTTAACTAATGATTATATGATTTACCATTCAATTTCACTGATTTGTGATTTCGAATGAAATTTTTATTATTGTTTAGATATTTTAGTGTGATATCAATATTGAATTGATCTATTCTTAACCCATTCATAGCCGAATATAAACACTACCTCATCGTAAATTTTGGTGCTAAATAATGTAGTACTTAAAAACTTCATCGAAAAAGCAACGTTTCAAAGTGGAATGCTCGGCAAGTGAAAGAAGATGTAAGGCCGCGCTTGAGGGCCAAAGGCGTTGAATGGGTTATGTTAACCCACCAATAAATAAATATTTTTTTCTGATTAAACATTTATTGTTTTTCTTCTCAAGGAGTCCAAATAAATATTTATTTCCATTTATTTATACATCCCATTCATTTTAGCTAAATTACAAAATCATTGCACACACCATTTCATTATCATTCTGAAGATTTACACAGGTATTTAAGATAATTTATATAAAATCGCTAATTTAGTAAGGTCGCGTTAATAGAGAATCTAGAAATGGACTAAGTTATCCATACATATAGATATATTGAATCACAAAAAAATGTATAAACGACCGTTATAAATTCTAGTAATCTAAAGATACAGCTAACGTCTTGGTGTGTTATAAAATAGATTGAAATTTCCTTGAACAGATAAATTTACTCACCATAGTTGATTGATGTTAATAATAATATATAAATTCATAAAAATTCTTACAGAATAAGTGACATCAACTATATATCTATTATCTACTACAATATAAACTTAATAAATTGCATAATGCAAGTAATTTGTGACTAAACAATCATATAAAATGTGCTATTAATTCCATTTTGTTTAATAAATGCTTTGTATTAATTTATAACATCATTCATAAATTTACGTGATATATCTACACAAAACGGATGTAGTGTCTTCACAAAAGCAATCGGTAAATTAATGATGTATGTAACAAACATTTCGAATAGTACAAAATGACTAGACCGCATTCAATTAAGTACAAACCTCATGAAAATGTAGAAGAGCGGCATAAGCGGTGACGCGTGACGCAGCGATATTCGTCTACACCAGCGGTTCCCAAACGGTATAATATGGAGCACCTGTATTCATAACACTCAATTTCTACACAATTTGTCATTTGACACAGGCATGTGATTTAGTCGTTTGAAATCGCCGTAAATATCGTCAAGTATTAAAACAGAAATTTCAATAAGAAAGATTGAACTAGTGACAATATGCAATCATTTTTTATTTTTGCACGCACGAGTTTTGTTAATTGGCGTTTATAATATTTATTTATACCAGTGTCTGTAAAAGCAACCGCTGCTAAGCTGCGAACCGCGTCACCTTATGTGAACCGCGTTAAACTCAAGTTGCGATCGAAACTAACATCCACAATTTAGGTCATCATTCACAAAGTCAAATTAATTGTACAATAAAGTGCTGTGATTTTTTTCATACTTAGGTTACATTTTTCAAACAGAGGCTAACGACACAGTTCCTATTTAACATATCATGTTTGCATATCTTTTAAAATAACTCACAAACGCCATACTATCTTACTGAAATGCTGTTTGTCTAAACCAGAGGTTCTCAAACCATATATTTCAGACCTCTCACCATGAAAACTGAACATAGTTGTTAAAAGTGTCTATTTAACATTTGACTGAAAAAACACACGCATTTAAAAACAATCACAAATTAATAAATTTATTATTAATTAAATATCTAGGGAATGTGAACGAATTGCAATATCACAATAAAATAATTAAAAATTGGCTCTACAAAATAATTATCCAGCTAAACATTCCAAAATATGGATGTGATTTTTACCTTACTAGCCTCAAATAAGATTATGTGAGAAAATATTAAGACTACACGGTTGCATAGTGCATACAAAGAAATGTTAAGTCGAGACAAGAATAAACGTCTATGTTTGGAAATAGTTCCGAGATCAATGTAAACACGCAGATTGGCTTATGTATAATATAACAACTGTAAGATAAAATCTATATACATACTAAATCCGTACGCAATACCACATTAATGTCATGGGAAGAAATACCAGCACTCCACCGAGGTATAGAAGTTCAATTGAGACTTATGCAAATGAATGTATCAAAATAGTTACGTATCCAGGAAGGTGAATCTAATATTTTTGCTTAATAACGACATTATCTCAATTTTATTTCAAACGTGTCTCCAAAAAAAACAAGATGGCGACATATTTAGCTCGTGTTAGGCGCCCCATACACCTACAATAATATTGCACAATCCTTTTAATTGTGCAATAATATTGAATAGCCCGTTTAATTCCAAACGTTCAATAAATTCTCTCAATAAAATTGACAAACCAGTCTGAACAATATTTTCGTGCGAGCAACATGTCTGACGACGAAGTTTTGGCGGCAGCCGCGCTAGTTATTTTGTTAAATTTAGAAAAAGAAAACGTATATGGGTTAAAGAATGGTTGAAAAGAAGGCCAGTTTACACTCACGAGAAATATAGATAGATAAAAATATTAGACTAAAGATATAAAAAAATAATACCGTGACTGACCGATCGCCATCGCTCCGAAAATTAAAATGAAAAATATTGCGCAATGTTAAGCCTACACAGTGCAAGAAAAAATATTGCCCAATAAAAATTAAGCTCGCTCAATCTTTTGTTCAATCATCGCGCAATGTTTCAATACTATCCCTAAACATTCAATAATATTGTGCAATCAGATATATTGCGCAATATTATTGTAGGTGTATGGGGCGCCTTCCTCATATACAGATTGATTATACATGTACATAGATAAGCCTTAACTGTACTTTCCCTCGAATTATAATATCAACTAATTACCGGCATACATGTTGCAAATACATTACACTTTCGAGACGCTAGGTTTAAAACTAGATATCAAAGAATACTAACAAGTATAATGAAAGATAATATACCCTTTTCCTTTAACTATAGACATTTATGATAAATTACAACTTTAAATGTTAATAGATCTAACTTAGAAGTTAGTTTTTTTTTAAATATGTAACAGTAAGATAACTAGACCCAATTAACAGTATTGCGGTAGCGAGTGAATCCAGTCGTCTTTTGTACTTCAAGAAATTATAAGGCATATTTTTTTTATAAAGAAATAACAATTGCTACGGTTTTACTTATTTAATTTTTAAGAGCAACTTCACAAGACAAACGTCAGCGAAATACTGAAAATAAACCGCGATCTAAAGTTCTTAAAGTATTTGGATTGCTTAAAACCTTTTTATTGTTAAATAAATTAATACTTTTGGTCGCCAAACCGTAATATTGATAACGGATCTAATGAGCATCTAACAAGTATGAATTGGTTAAAATGACATCATTATTAATACAATAATCGATTACTATAAACCTCCGAGCAGTCTTATATATCCAAAGCACTTCTTATTTACACAGCATAAACGGTATATTTAAATTCCAAATCATTTATCTAATCAAGCCAGTTCATCCTTTAAAATAAAAAATAACATGACATTAAATATAATTGTCTTGAGGGAGTCAATGAAAAGTTGTTAAATTGCGCGACCCTAATCTCAATAAATGCATTTTTTTAGTAATCCGCCTGCATATGTCTTTCAAAATTCAATTACGAATTACTTGTAAGTCAGGTTTCAACACGTTGCATTTGAAGGTATTCGTACGTCGTGCCGTGTGATTGTTGGATGGTTGCGTCTGATTGGACGTTCACCGCTTACAATTTACGCAGACATACATATATATATATCTACAAGTAAAAATTAGGCGATCGTGACTTCCAAGAAACATTGCGGGGCCTTGGATTGTGGCTTGCTCCCTCAATCAACGAACAAAGGGATGGAACGCATTTAATTTTTATAATGCCTGTAAGCCGATAAAGAATTTAGACTTTCTCTACGAAGTAAATACAATATTCATACCACAATGTTTTGTAAACGATGTTGAAATGCATTTTCATTGACATTAATAATAAATTCACAAAATCTCATCATTGATTTGACTCCGAAATAAGTAGCTTAAAGCACTTGTTTTACGGACATCAGACAACAGGAATCACAAATATAATACTCAAATACATATATAACACCCAGATACAAAAAAACACAAATCATGATACAAATGATTGCCAGGACAAATTCGGGGGGGGGATCGAGCCCACGGCCCTTGGCGCACATGACTACACCATCAGTTTCGACTACTAATGTCAAAATACGCCTCTTAAAATTTATATGACAAAATACATAAAATATCGCTTACACAAATGTACCGGTATGTACAAACTATATATATATATTGTAGCAGACAGCGCATATACACGCATCCATCAGTAGCCGCAAACATTAACGTTCAGTACTCATTTGCTGTTGTTAGCTTACTCTAAATATACATACATACATTTCTTAACTCCCCTCTCCCCTTCTCTAAATCGATCAGCACCAAATTCCAACATTATCTCTAGTCCACACCAACACCATGGCACAATTCTAAAGGCCACAAACTTACAGGCTTGTGTAATTTTACCACCGTATAATTTTAATATATGAATTTACTCGTAGTTAGCACAACAATCGGAAATTGTATCTTTTAATAAACAACACACATTTACCTATTCGGCTAATGATTAAAAATATTAAACTTGAATACACAGCAAATCTAACTCTACAGAAGCAACACATTTTATTTTCTACAGAAACATCAAGATAACATTGTATTTGAGCCCAGAATTCCATATGTTCACACTGCATTCGCACGAAATAAGTATACATATTTAGCAGTACGAAGTCGTATGAATGTTGGCTCACCGCCGTTGACTGTAATACATTACTCCGTCGTTAATATAAAGGTTCCCGTTAATCTATTTCAATCAAACAATGTACTTCAAACAGTTATATGTTCAGACTGAAACAAAACATAGTACACGCGTAACATAACAGATGTAACTAACGGTAATACTATTTGTTACGTTGAATTGTTCAAGAGTGAAATGGAACGTAACATAACCAGGGTATTTTTTATATATTTTACACCGCAACTAGTGCTGTAGCGTAATAGAAACAATTAATTGAGATTTGAGCGTGTAAAGAAACGTGACACAAGCCTGGTGGAAGTCATGGCCCCGTTTACACTCATAGCTCGTCGTAGGAGGAGCTCTCGCGCTCGTCGAAGGGGCGCGCGCGCTCGCCCCAGCGCTCCCAGCGCTCCGAGCTGAGCAGCGACTCCGTGTCTTCGTCCTTCTGCTGTTGCGGGTACACGATCCCATCGCCGAAGCTACGTCCACATCACATTTAAAATACGACGTTATGTTAATAGGCATAAGTGTGCTTATGTAAGTGAAGCGGTCGATATGTAAGCCGGCTGTGGTGAATAGTGTTGTGTACTGTGCATATCTGATTTTCTACGGCGGGTATGGTCGTGTAAGCGTTTATATAAACGGATAGAGCAATACCCTTAAAACACGGATATTTCCACTCAAAGGTATGGAACAACCATACCTACCCACATTCCAAAAACGATCAAAACTATTGCTCTATGTTTATGGTATTGTAATGTTTATTAAATGAACCAAGTTGTGTATGTACATGTATATGTATATTTGGAAAAGTTTAAACATCAGCTTTTATGAGGTACTTTTACAAGCGTTATTATTACCAATTATCAGCTTGCACACTAGCACGTACCTAGTCATTGATAATATCACTACAATTAAAGCAATTAGTGATTCTAAATTATCACTAATTTTAATACCTATAACTTATATCGCCGCTCACTAATTTACTAATTCAAAGCCTCCGCTAATTGCGCACTCATAAAATTAGCATGCAAAAGGACACTAATTAAATATAATCCATAAACAAATTTTGTTCTACAATAAAAAAAGAAGTGAATGACATAAATTTTGACTTCGCATCCGAACGGGGTGATGTCGCCAATGAATGAAAAGCATGTTTAGTTGAACAGATTTATTTTAAATATTATTGTAATAAAAATATTTGTGAAATGGTAATAGGTAAGTTAGTTTAGGTGCTATCCTTATACGATCTGCGGGACGGTGCGGCCCGCGCGCGGGCATAGTCGCCATCTTTCTGAGTCGTGCCCGATCACCGCGCTAAAATAAAAATTATTTCCGATTTGACCCTTACTTAAAAAAAGAGAAATTTTAGTTTAGGAAAAGAAGGAAGATTTAGTAAAGCGGGGGTGCTACAGATAAAAAATCTTACCTTTTATTTTTTTAGAACTGTTCCAATATTCAAATAAATCTGAGCACCCGAGACATGCAGTAGAAAAAAGAGAGAGATAAGAGAAGACGAAAGAGTTTAATTTATTTATGTTAATTAATATACAGCACACAGACCCATAAATTATTTTGATATTTTCGTTTCCAATTGAATTATTTAAGTATCCATTTGCTTGCTAATATAAAGCAGCTATTTATTCTGTTTGTATCTACTGGAAAGCGTGATGTAATACATAGTACATAAGAGATACGATTCCAATTGTACCTTTGAAAATGTCTAACAGCAAAATGTAAATTAATATAATAAAAAATAGGTACAATTGAAATATTCACGGGAAATTATAAAAAGCTGTGTTATCCTGTAGCATCTTTGCTAAATATAAAAAATAAAATAAAACCAAAATAAAGAACAAAACAGTTTATTGTGCACAAAACATACTTACAAAATATGAACAGTACACTAACTTTATCAGTCTTGTGTGTTGTATATAGCTCAGAAACTATAAATGCATATAAAGCAATTTGAAATTTTGACATTATTTAAATATTATTGGAATTGTATTGATTAATCTATTAATTATTTTAAGGACTTCACGGTTTGTTGACACGCCAGCCTGGCTATCACACATATCTTGAGTATGCGCAGTTCAATAATAATTATAATATTACGTACTGGTCGCGCATAATAAAACATATGGGAAAGGCAATATGTGAAATCATAGTCGCTAAGAATGAAGATAAAGTTGTACTATAATACCGTTCGTGTAAATTTGTCAAATATATTTTACTAGATTTATATTATAGTATAAAATGTTAATAACTAAGTGCTTAATTAAGCAACTGTATAAAAATATTTAGTATAACAATACTAACGCTAATTATTAATTTGATCTAACTTTGAGATGGACCCTAAAAAGATAATTCTATTAATAGCTTTGTTTTCCCACTAACCGATCCAAGGCTTATAGTTAATTTGGCACGTGTTCATTAAAGTTTAAATGGTAAAATTAAAATAACCACATTAAATATTTCATTGCAAGAGAGCGGTTGTACAACCATAATTGTCTAATAATGACGAGTAAATATAATATATTTTAAATGTTGAATTTAATATTTCTTTATAACGGAAATATTTTTTAACTAAAAAATATTTCCGCAGCTATGCATTCTGCAAGTGCCGTTGGCACTGTTGTCCAAAAACTATTGTTCGCATCATCGCAAACAACTCACGCTTTTCACCAAAACGTTCCTAAAAAATTCTGCGACAATCTGAACGTCTAAGTGACAATTAGCCAGTTTATATAGGTAATAGTTCGCTATGAACTAAGAATATATCAGTACGGAGTCGCGATAAAAATAAAATGATGTATTCTATAACATATACATAATGAGACTAAAAGTAAATTCGCGTACAGCTTCTTTTACGCTCTAGAAATATCTAGAAAAAAACCGGTTTTATTTAGTTTTAACCGGTAACATCAAAATTACGAAAATTAGTATAAACGCAAATTACGCATTGGTCCCATAATACACATTGTGACAATATAATATGGATACACGTACGGGAAGAATATATTACCCCCTTTCCCTAGCACCACAGGACCTTATTGCTTCGGACGAGTCAGACCCTATCTATGTCTATAGTATACCAGTTCTATTGAGTCCGGGATATAATCGATAAGGATCCGTACCCGATAAACAATTTCTACCGCAGCCTTCCAAGAAAATTGCAAGAAAAATCTACCATCACGATCGCTTCCATCCGCAAATCCACAATAAAAAATGCGGAAGGACCCTACGTTTAAAAAGTTATAGGATAATACTTTGCCGTTAAAAATACCCGGTAGATTATATCTGCAATTTCCTGGGTCTGTTATAAGAAAGGACTCTGATCGTCCACCTATTGCCCCACACGGACCACACTCAAGGTATGTGTTTAGCGTCGACCGCGCGCGCGAGGGCGTCGTCTGACCTGGAACGCGTCGTGCCCATGGACTCGTACGAGTGCGAGGGCGCGTGGGCATGCGCGTCGTGCGCTTGCGTTTGCGCGAGCGTGAACGTCTGCAGTTGATGCTCGGGTCGCACTGGGTATTCGCACCCGTCTCCCATACTGGATAAACCAACAATCATCTCACGGGACGAATCCATTATAATATGCTCCGTGACACCAATATATTTTAGTTCAAAGAGGATAGAGAGTAGAGAAATGTCAGGGATCATGCTATAATGATTGTAATCTAAGTTATGTTTTTATAAATATAATAATAGTAGATAATAAATATAAAACATAGGTAATTACAAACTAAAATGTGTGGAGTTACGTGCGTACTTTTTGTGGCGACTATTTCTTGTAATATACATAACGTTAGCCAAACCATTTGATTGCGTTAATTGCCGAATGCGACAGTGTTTAGCGTCTATTCGTATACTTTTAGTAAAGTAGTCATAAAAGCTACGCTGGTGATTAATGTTAATGATTTATTATACTGATAATGATGATATATGTTAGAAAAAGGCTGGATGATCATGACAATGTTATAAAATGAGTAATGAAAGAAAATAAGGTCTTTTGTTTACTTATTATATAAAAATAGTTTTGTAGTAGATGGATTTCCTGTTTCGTATTAAATGGATACATGAAGGTTTTAAATAATTTTGTTGTTTCGTTAGACACATATATATATATTGTTAAATGGACAGCAAGATGTACTTATTCATGATAGAACTTGCGACAGCATGCCTATGATTGTTATTTATTATTTTCCGAACATTTCTGACGCACGCTGCACTTAAATCGGAAGCTAGTATAAGGAACACTAGAGTTGTTAGAATTGGTCATTCACTTCTTTTTTCACACATTTAGAGTCATGCACATTGACCCACACATTTCCTATCAATTAGTCATTTACATGCACGTATATACACGGTTCATCTGTTTAAGACAAAACGTTGAAATGTCGATCGTTATGTGTTGCTATGTATAGAATTAACGTCATTCGTCGAAAGTGTTGCCAGACACGAACATGATTAATTAAAATAAAAATTAATTACCTGGTGAAGACTGGAATCAACCAGAGGTTCGGACTGTTGCCGAATACCTCCTTGAAATTGTTGTAGGCACCTATGGAGAAACCATTCTTGTCCGCGCCTCCGCGGAACATGGGCGCTCGAAAAGCTTCTGTAATATTTATGCAATAAGACAAAATATTGAATTCAATTTCTAGAAGAACATTTTCAGATTTAAAGGCCTTAACGTGGAAACCTGATGATAAAATTAATTTTATTGAGTTATTATTCGCTCTAACTAATGTAATCTGTAAATTAGTGTAGTTTTTTTGAGTTTCTTTAAATAAATAAACGAGCGTGTATATATTATATTAATAATCGAACAAATTAACTTTTCTCTAATCATGGAAAATGAGTTATTATATAGTTAGGTGCATAAAAAAATGCTTGCTGTATTTAATTAAATATTACACGCAACTCGTGTGCAGCCGCTAGTTGTTTGGCTAGCAAGATGTATGTACACACATCGACCTATAGAAAAGTATCAAAATGAGTCGCATTGAGAGTTTTATATAGAATATAGGATAATTTTGACGTTATATCGGTTGAGCTATAGATATGTACGTAGTATACCAAATGCGCCGTTGTTGGCATAAATGAATGGAACGATTCAAGTTGAAGGTAATCAAGTACGTCATCTGTATCTATAGATTATGCAAACAATACTTTTAAAACGTAATCTAAAAAAACATAATGACAAAGATGGCCTTTGCCTGTTTACATTTTGCACTACATTATCAATAAACACATTTGCTATAGTGATTATATTTCTATCTAATCTAAACAATACTGATTATGAATTTGGGTCAGAAACGATATATTCTCAAATAATACCAGAACCTCTTACATCTAGAATAGTTCTATTGTAATTTATCTATGGTCAATCTAAGTCTACAATCTGAAGTGACGGCATTTACCATTGACCAACGTTTTTAAAATTGAGTTCATTATCTGTCCGGTGGGACTGCCCAGACGGCGGTATGATACCAGCATATCTGAAAACAACCTTGTCTTTTATTACATTGGCAAAAAATCGAGAATTGTACGAAAACTTATAGTTTGCTGTCACTTCAAATTTCTTCCAAATTAACTCCACTATAGTAACAGTGAAATAAGTTTAATATGCCATAATTTTATTAATTTTGTCTATATTATAAAGCGGAATGCCTAGATTCTTTGTTTGTATGTCATGGTTGGAGATCAAAAACTACTGGACTAATCTTTCACCATTAGAGAGCTACTCTTTTAGCGATTAACATATATCATACTTCCGAGACAACGAAAATTAAGAAAATACTACCTAAAATAGAAATATCTAAAGAGGATTTCTGTTTTTGTACGTTTGTGATATAAACTCAGAATTTCTTGAATTTGTGACAAAAACATTTTTATGAATAGAAAATTATATTATCAGCAAGTGACTAAGTTGCAAATTGTAATCCCATATTGTCACGGGAAAAGGAATTAAGTAAGTAAAACCGCGAAGCGCTGCTAATATAAAATACGTTTTTTCTTTATCTTTGCGCGTTGTTAAGGAGAAATCAAATATACAAAATTTTCAGCAAACGTTCCAGTGCTAGGTCCAATGTAGACACATATACGTACTAATTTAAAATTAACGAAAATTGACCCGGCAGTTCAACGACCAAAGACCACCTATGGACATAGCAATGAAGATAACGCAAGTGTCCATAATTGGGGTCAATCTAGTTAAAGTTTTTCCAAGATTATAAATATTATGCATTCCACATCAATGTTCTTTAAATCCTGAGATTTAGTGCCATCTCTCCAAAATTGTAAGTTTGAAGTCAAATTATCTTTAACAAATATTTAGCAATCCGCAAACTCGAAGTATCGTCTTAACTCTTGAAGCATAGTATTATTTTTTAGTAACACTAATTGTGCGGAAAGGATGCGGCTTCGGACCCCGCCTGAAACTTCAGACACTATTTCCTAGTAAAATTTTAACTCTTTGTATTATAGTAAAAAGAGTTTACCTAGCACGGACATATGTATTGTTGATAGTACGATAATATAATGTTGAAACCGACAGCGAACAGAAACAATAGGTTGGTTGAAGGTTATAGGATGTTTTAAAACACGGCCAATTAAAAACCTACTGTTGCAACTCAGCGCAGTACTTAATCCATAAACGCAGCAAGCCCATTTAAAGCTGGGAAGTAAGATATTTTTAAATCAAATCCTAATATACTTTTGATGTACCAGCAGAGTATATTACCCGGTACCTTTAGAACATGGTGTCGCAAAAGGGACTCAGGCACCGGGCAGCGATGGGCAGTAACACTCCGAAGTAGCTACGCTCTATAAATAATTAATAATAAAAGTAACAAACCTAATGTAGTCCTGTTATTGGCCACCAAATAGCAGTGGTACCCGAACAGCGAGCCGAGCGAGATACCGAACATAAGAGAGACAAAGAAGGCGAACACGATGTGGTACCGCCCCGCGCCTGTTATCGCCGGTGCGCCCGCGTCGCCCTGTGGAACACGAAATTGTCATGTAAACATTACACTGTATTTAAATACAGTTTTTTATACTTAATCTTTACTTAAAGTTATACCGAATTACTGTACTCCTCTTTAAATTTTGAATTTGTAAGTGTGTATGCACATCTAGTACTATTTACATATTTTATCACTTTTCTGGACTCCGCAATTTAATATCAAAGGACACATAATGGAATTATATTAAATTTTTGATTACGTTACTAAAACATCTAACAATGTTTTAATTGTTAGGTCAAATTTACAGACCCTAATCAATAGACACTACAAACGGTTTTAGGAATAATTTTAGGTTAAGAATACCCTAAACTCCTATTTATGAAGTGTCACCTTAAACTCCAGCACAACGCACCCAAGCCACCCGGCCGGTGTGCGAACAGTATAATCCGGCAAGTCATTAGGAAGTGGCCAATTCGAAGCTAAGACATGCTATCAGAGTCAGTCAAGCGTACGATCGATATCTGCTCAATATTAGCTTAGTGCACTAGGTGTTATTTATTTTTCGCCAGTTTGTTAACGTTCTAAGATAACGTGTGTGTATGTTGAGAATTAGAAGTACCAACACATTATTTCTACTATTAACAATATTTATACACACATAGATCCGTCAACATATGCTTCTTTAAAAAAGCCAAAATAATTACATTGTCCAAATCATTAAACAAAACTTAAATAAATATATATTATATTTCTTAAAGAGCGTTTCTTTATTTAGGTGTCTGTAAAAGTTAAAATAAACCGTGTTTTAAAGACATAAAAAGGAGTTTTATTATAAATTCGCTAGACAACAAACCTTGTTCACAAATAATTATAAACTCAACTAACAATTTAGAATTTATTATCGATTACAATCGATTTCGCTAAATGTCTCATTTATTTAAAAAAGTATCTGTAGCTTTGTGTATTTAATCATAACACATAAATTCTAACTAGTTATTTACAAGTTTTATCAATAATACCGTTACGAAATAATTGAATACAACTCAGCAATTGGTCTACTCTATACAAGCGACAAATGTTTACAAACATTATGTGATTTAATAATCTAAGCTTATGTTATTTGTACATTAACTACAGGTCAACGAGTTATCGACACGACACGACACAGTGGTGCAAACACATCCTGAACTAGCCCCACATTGTTTCACAAGGTTTTGTGAAATGTATATAGAAAACCAATACCCACTGCGTTATGTGAAGCAATGTGGAGATTTATGACGACGGTATATGATTAAATGTGACTCGAACGTGTTAGTGAATACAAAGCATCTGATAATGATACATGTTTAACTCACTAGCTGCCCGCCCCGGCTTCGCACGGGTATTAAACAAAAATTAAATATTTTAACACATACACGAAACAGACTTTTTGGGTCGGGTTTCTCAAAAAGAGTAAAATAGTAAAGATATTTTGAATATTAATATTTTAATTAATACTGTTGTTTATCCTTTTTATTATTAGAATATTATATTATTATTTCTAGCACAGACATTTTTAATCTATATTTTGTACTCTTTAATAAAGCAAACAAATATTTAATGAATTGTTTTGACGAACATTAATATGGGAATCTGATATCGGAACTTCTTTTTTATATAGTCCCACAGATTGAATGCGCTACTAATGTACCGCTGTGTAATAGGTTTATCTCGAATTCGTTTTATCAGATAATGCGGACTGTACCACGGCTAAATTGACGCAAACTCGTATGACACACGCATCAAAATGGGCATAAATTGAAGGAACAAGCCAATTCCTTTGTACGATGCTATTTTTGGTTTTGTATACGCATAACAAAGTCATTACCAACTGTTACGTGTCATTACAATACGATTATTAATCTTTTAATATTATATCCAAACAAATCATATTATTATAATGATACAACTCAGTTTTATTCTATGCACAAATTGTGTAAGGAAAACGGTATCGTAAATTTATAAGCAATATATCGGTCTTTGTCTAATTATTACGCTTTCACAGCTGAAATGGTGAACCGATTTGTATGATAGAATAGCAAAGCCAAACAGATGTTTGCTTGCTTTGGAATGAGAGTGACTAAATAAGAGTTAAAGAGATCCAAGTAAAATGTACCGACGACGAGTAAGTGTAGCTTACATATGTAGCTAAATACGAAACGCATGTTATCCTAGTATATTATAAACTAGTATAGGTATATGTAAATTATAAACGCGAATGTTAGTAAGGTAGTAAATTAAATTTACCGCGAGCGACGCTGCGGGCACAGCTAGTATGTCCAAACTATAATTTATTTATAAATAACAATCCCTATCTACATCTATATACATTAGATAAATGTATGTACTAAGATCTAATTATCTATATGCGAGGAGCAGTGGGTTATGTTACATTTAAAATGTCCATGAAGGCTTTAGTGAGAGTTCCGTTCTCTAACGAACGAGCGTAGTGGACTTGCTTGCATTCTTGGTATATCTGAAAGATATATCACCAAACAGTCTTATAACTAAATGTAAACTTAATTATTTATTTAAACGACACATCAACATACCTACATTAAAGTGATAATTATTTTTATTTGATACTTATTTGCAAACGCATCGTAGAGTCCTGGAGTCTAGACTATTAGGGGGATTAGGAATCCCGTGTGAATGTATAAAGATTTGTTTTATTTCAATAATTACTTGGGGAGGCTTATGTCCAGCAGTTGACGTCTTATGGCTGATGTGATGATGATGATGACGAAAAGATAGTTTTATAAATCAGGATAGTGTTTTCTACATATACTTACTAGGGTGTAACCCTTTCATATCTAGGAGTTGACAAAGGTCTGTCTTGGTACCCCAATCTCACCTATTTCTACCGCTAGACTGCGTAAGCATTACTGTATTTCGGTTTAAAGCAGAGAGTAGCAAGAAAATTACTAGGTAATGCGCAACTGGGAACGCGCTAGTGATATCATTGATATTATTATACAAGCGTTTATATGATATTAAGACGGTTAACATCAAGCGCCAACTTACTCGAAATATTACAAATATCCAAATTCATGTATGGATATTAGTTATTTAATGGAATTGCCAAAGAGATCTAGATGATATTTGATACAGAGATTATTGATCGATAACACAGGTCACTGTTTATCCTGAAAAAATGTTGCCTTGGGATAGATCTAGCACGCATTATTTGCACAATTAAGCGGTCGCAATAAAGATTTACTGCCGGAATAAGTGATCCTCGAGGATGTGATATAAAATAAAAAGCTCGCGGGCATAGTCACGGGCGGTTAGCTAGTAATTATATAAAAATCCTTGCAGTATTTTATAATAATAACGTCACTGACACTAGCTTGACAATTTACCAATTTTTGTCAATACTAATGATAAACATATTTTCTTATATGTATCTACGACTTTTAGAATATTAACAATCATATCAATTAACGTACAGAACGCGATACGATCGTTAACAAACCTGTAGAATTAATTTTAAATTACTTATATAGTATTTAATACTTTTGTGTGAAGCAATAAGAGGAATGACATTGAAGAATGTCTAAAAACGAACTTCTGAAAGCTATATCTTCAGAATGGTTCCAGTTAGTCATATTCCTAATTCCAATGTAATATTTCACTGATGCAATCTGCTCACCTACACGTTTCATTCATCGACTATCAGTTACAGAAGGAGGAAAATTAAATAAACATTTACGCATCATCTGTGAACAATGTTTGTAACAATGAACCCATAGCAAAAATGCTAATTATACGAGGCTAATGGCGCATTCGGTAGTGGTCCTGTCTTAAGGTGAAATATTTATATGATGAATATTTGTTGGTTATGTGTATGGGCGTTACATATATTTTTTAGGACAAAACTAAGCTTGACTACTCAGACATCAAATCTACCACGACCAGAGGGGTAGGCGGAGTTGCTCATTAATTAATAAACCAATACTTGAGTAACGAAACGCGGCCGCCCCGACGGCTAACACTCAAGGGCGCCTCAGAGACCGGGCCGCGGCTTAAGCGGCTATCGTTTGGAGCTTTTGCAAAAAAAGGGGAGTGTCAGTGAGAGGGCATAGAAGCATTTATGGAAGTGACACTAGCGGGCTGGGCCTCCGCTAGTAGTGATTGGTTCTTTAACATTACTTGTATATGTAGATATATAAGACATAATAAAGATTTGCAGCAGAAATTCACGTTTTTTCTATTAATACTACACAATTAGAATATGTACTTTCAAAACAACTGTTTTATAAAAAGCTTAACATATGTGAAAAAGAGAATAGAAAAGTCAAACCAAAAGAAACTTTATATAAAATATTGAATTTCCTAATGTTAAGTGTTCAAGAGTTATACCCTTATATATCATCAAAAATATTATTATTAACACTACCCGTGTAAAGTTGGTATTGAGAAGTTCTGGTAATGATTTGTGGTTCGTCAACAGTAACAAATGTGCCTGCTGTGCCTGTAATATTCAAAGAGATCTCACGATTTATTTAGGATCAAATCCCAACTTGATCGCAATGGGATCGCCTGGGAATCCCTCTCAATAAACAGGAAAAAAACATTCCGTCATACAAAGAACTTGAGGTTTCAGCAAGCACATGTGGTGATAGATTTAGTTGGAGTCTCTGGAATTACACCCAATTTACTCATGCCTAATACGATAACACCGCATCGCTATTTCCATGGTCAACAACTAACGCTAAATAAATGTTTAGTTCATTAATGAATGCAAAAGGTCAGTAGCCCCAATATTTTTAAGATCCCATTCAGATATCTACCTAAACTTTAATCATACACTAAGAATTAGTCGTTTCGTCTTGTTATTGAAACCATCGCAATCAATCGCATCGCAAAACAAAGAACCATATTACTATATCACGAATTATCGCAATCAGTGACATAAGACATATTTTTAAGATCAGTTTTATCCTAACTACGTTCACTCCAGGACAACACTAACAAACATCCTATCACTAGAGCATAACAGTAACTCAACTAACTTGCTACTAACTTACCTTCCAAAATCTGATGAAGTAAGGCAGGCATGTGGACATGATGAAAATGCAATACAGTAGAGCGTATCCAAGGAACAGCATGAAGAACTTATAGTTGTAGTAGCAGACGCAGTTGTTCACCCACGGACAATGGTGGTCCATTTTGAGCACGCAGCGGGAACAGATGGAACAGTGGTGGGCTCGGTCCGGTTTGACCAGCACACAACGGTTGCAGTAGCGGACAGACCCGGACATTGTTCTGTGGACAAAGGACATATTCATCTATTAGTACAGATCTCACATGAAATTAACTAGCTTTAATACTGTAATCTAAGGATTTTTTTGCAATAATTAGACGCTAATAATTGCAAAAATTCTAATAACAATCGCCGTAATAAATCCGTGTAATAATTGCCATAAGGTACCAGCGGAGTAGAATAGTACCTCCTTCTGTACCAGGTGTCGAAAGAGGCAAAGGCTAAAGCACCGAAACCGACAGATGGCGGTATATCCATCCGAAACAGCACAACCTTGATATTACAAAACTTTAATCGTTCGAGGGACAGTGAATGCACGCGTTAAAGTATGCGTGTGTAGTGTTTGTCATTGTAGAATGCCAGCGTGAGGGCGACTGATGGAAACATTTATAGAAGTGATGCCATAGAGGGAGTCTGTCATTACTCAGTGACTATACTGTAGCTTAATGTTTAAACTTCCGGGAGAGACCACCTTCTGAAGTTCAGCCGTTCTGGCGTGAAAGAGGAACAGATATCCATCCATACAAACTTTTGCGTTTATAATATTAGTAGGATATATGTATACTTTAGAAACTCAAACATTTCATACTTTGACTTAAGTTGGGTAGCGGCAGAGTAGAATAATGGCACCGTACATGTCAATGGCGAAACAACTAAGATATTGGAAGCGACAAATAGAAGTATATCAACACCTAAAAGCGTAGCTTAAATGTAATAAGGCGGGGATCAAACACAATATACAGAAGATATAGTTTGTATCCACACAATTATTAATATAGCCAAAATTAATAATACCAGTCTTCATTTATATTAAACTAGCGGAACGTCCCAGCTTCCTCCGAATGTATAGTAAAAAATATCCTGTTAATCCCGTGAAGATTCGCTTATAACGCATAAATACAAAGCTTTTCACAAACACTATATAAAACGAATTAACTAATTTGGTGCAGTCGTACTCGACTTTTCTGTGGAGATACATTTCAAATATTTATTTCTATTTACATATAAACTAAAATAGTTCATACTGATAAAGGTTCACAGATACGTTTGCGCAAAGCTATTAATTGTGTTGTGGACACTGTCAAGCACTAATTTATCAAAGCTTATTAAGGGCAGCAACCCTATAGAAGTTTATATCCTATAATATTAGAGTAGAGTGGTGTCGGATCGGAATTAGACTGTTTTACTATTTTTGTAAATTTTATTTGAGGAACACAATATTCTGTCTACAATTTAGAAAGAACAGTCAAAATATATGAATTAGTGAAACTTACACATATTTTAGTAGAGCAGAAACAGCTGGTGAAACACAATAACACGTGATTAATAAAGCTAGTGCAAATTCCGTCAAAATTAGCCGCGCCATTTGTGTATTAATTAATCAGCGATCTTAGCTTCTTAGAGACAAGAAGATTCAAATAGCAAAGATTAATCTAAAAAACGTCGTTTCAGTACGTTTGGTTACTGTTGTTTTATTGCGGAAAGCTGTTGACTGTACATAAGGAAAAAAGTAGGTCAAGGTCTTTTTACCTTGAACAACCGACACTTTGATGTAGGAAGGCGCCGAGATATCGATTACAATATACTAAGACATAAGGCAGATTTATGAAATAATCACTCGACTTCTGACCTTCTGTATTTGAATTATATAATCACTATATCGTTGAAAACAAAGTCGCTTTTCGTTATCTGTCTGTCCGTATGTATGCTTAGATCTTTAAACTATGCATTGGAATTTGACGCGTTTTTTTTTAATAAATACAGTGATTCAAGAGGAAGGTTTACATGAATAATACATGCATAATAAAGTAGAGTCACTGATAATCTTCGAAGTTTCTAATTTGACTTGTAAATAATATCTTTTTTTGCAATTACATTGTAAACGCTGGCTGAACCTGGCGAGATAGATCATAATTATGTATTATAGTATTGGACATCATAAAAAGATTTACAAAAAAGACCGCGGGGTATTAATTTATTTATTAATGTGTGAATGTCTATCTCGTAGGGATTACCCACAATAACCATTTTATATCCTTGTTGCTCCCGTGCGAAGCCGGGGCAAATGGCTAGTAAACGACAAACGGTAATTTAAAACGGAATTAACTATTATTTTTAATTACGTGCAGAAGATCATGCTAATAGATATGTATTTGACAGTCATTAAAGTACCAGAATTTTGTCCATAAAATTAATTGCCCCAATGGCGCATTCTGTAGCATCCCTGTCTTTTACAAGGTCGTGGGTTCGAATCCCACCCAGGTATATGATATACTGCCATGGGTGGGACTCGAACTCGATATAAGTGTACAACTACATATTATATTTGTCATTCATCTGATGGTTGATTACTTGGCTTCAAGCTGTCTATCTGTCGGCTAACTTACGGTCGCCGAAGTCATCAGTCAGCTTATTTATTTAGGAATTCCTAAGCATTCCCCAATATGTTGCCAGCATATCAATATCAGCCTCTGCAATAGGTGTAGAAAAGGCGACTAAGGCACCGGAACCGACAGATTATCCATCACGTATCTACGCTCTCGCTGACCAGGCGCTAAAATCGGTCATATTAATAAATCACTTAGACCTACAGTACATCAATATACTATTATGAACCAGTATGCCAATTGGTTAAAACCAAATGAAATACGCTCGCTAAATAATTTATCATTAATTAATAACACTGGTCAACAAAATTTTGTACAACAAGGTGCTGGCTAATTTTAAATTACCTTCCTACCCTAATTTTGTAACAATATTTATTAACCGTTTTTGTTTTACTTTTGCATTTAGAGATTTTGTTTATTTGAAGAGCGCAGTGGTTTGTTCTGTTTTTAGAGTAGTGATTCTTAAATAATGTCAAGAAAGTGTAAAAATGATCCTGACAAGTTCTGTTACGTTTGTGGTGACATTACTTTCAAAACTCAGCGAAGGAAATTAACACCATTAGTAACTATGAGCATTATTTCAGCTTTGCCATTGGATTTTTACATATGTAGGTCTTCTCACTGGATGGGCGAAAAGATCTCGATCTATGCCTTTTGCAATCCTTATGATTTGGACGGAACCGACGAACCACTCATCTATTATTTTACTTATACAAAATGTATTAGAATTAAAATTATTAAAGTAAAATCAAGTATCCTGAACTGCCATCAGCTAAAAGACCGATACCTCATAGTGAAGATCTACCGGTACCAGAACAACCTCAAACAAACGAAGAAGTCGGAAAAGAGACATTGGATCTTGAATTTCAAGAAGCTCATCAAAATCCAATGAGCCACGTGACTTAAATTTATCCAAACAACAGGCAGAACTTTTAGGCTCTCGATTAAAGGGATGGAATTTATTACAACCTAAAACTAAAGTATGTTACTTTCGCAATCGAGATGAAAAGTTAAAAGGTATTTTATTCACAAGATGATCAGTTTGTATTTTGTAATAATGTCTATGGTGTTATGAGGGTTTTGAGTACAGAATGTAAAGCAGAAGAGTGGCGTTTATTTTTTTGATGGTTCATAAGTAAGTGTAAAAGCTGTCCTTTTACATATCGGCAATTAACTTTTCTCTATCCCATTAGGTGAGGCTTTTAACATGAAAGAGTCTTATAAAACGTTCTCCACTCGTTTCTACTACCTACATCTCGTTTCTACTCCAGGACAAAAAATATCAAAAACCCTCCACTGGTGCTCCTGAGAATGTTTACACATAAAGCATGGGCTTATGAAGAAATTCGTAAAAGCTATGGACGGAAGTGGTGACGGCTTATTATATTTAAAAGAAAAAAATCCTAAGCTGAATGAAGCAACAATTAAAGAGGGCATATTTGTTGGCCCCCAAATCCGGAAATTGATGAAAGATTATATTTAAAGAAATGTTCCTGAAGCAAAATACAGACGCAAAATAATAGAAGTAAAGTCATATTAATGTACCATATGTAAATACCTTGCGAAATTCATATGTAAATACCTTCTTTTGTTTATAAAAAATCAAAATTTCTGATGTTATAAAATGGTATTAACCATATAATTACATTTTAAACACTATTCGTATTTGAAGCTTTTTAATTTTATTTCTAGTATTCTTATTCTTGTCCTAAGCATAACTAGACACAACTTTTCCATGTTACATGCAAAATGTTTTTTTTTGACTAGTGTAATTAGAGAGGGAGCTTTTAGTTTTATAAATAAAACTGCTGTATAGTAACAAATAAATTATTTAGCAAAAAGAAAATAAATATCGCTGATGATTACGTGTAATGGATTATTTCAAATTATTAATAGAAAAAGATAGAACAATGCTAAATATTAAACTTGAAAAAATAAAACTATCTAAGGCCCGTATAATCACTTATGTTATTGCTTAATTATGTACTTTCATATCATACTATTAATCGATCATCGAAAATATAAGTTTCACGAATGGATTACGTCACATAAAAAAATGAATCATATCGTTTCACAAACAGCATATTAGGTATATTACACTGTACTTAGTACACAATACAATGCATACATGCATCTGATGTAGATGTTAAACATCTTTGATCTTTGATCTTCGATCTAATAGGGTCTGATCTTTAATACTTCTCCGTAGAAAGTAAAGTATACTGCAACCAGTTTTTTAATTGATTCCGCTTACATATTCATGGTAATGCTAACAAAAGTCAATCGCATGCTCTACGACTCGTTTGTTAGTTAATTTTATTAAAAAAAAAAGATCCGGTATCATCATATAAATATAAACATAGCTGTGTAGTACCGGCAGAGTAGAATAGTACCTGCCTCTATACTGAGGTACAGTAGAAATGGGCAGCATCATCCCGTCGCGAAAGCCACGTTCTGGGAATGTCGAAAATCCCCCTTTTTAGGGGAGACCTATGTCCAGCAGTGGACTCCTAAAGGCTGATATGACGATGACATGATAGTAACAAATGAGTGACATAAAAGTTTCTTTTTGAGAGGATAATGCCTATACTATAACGCGCTGTCAGGGTACCACATTTTTGGTTCATTTCCTAAGGGTAGTATTGCAATGTTAGATAGCCTACTTTCCTCAATAATTCGGGCTTTTGAATATAACTATTATATTTTCATATAAGATTCTTAGTTCTTCAGATTACCGCATTTAAACAAACTCTCCTTCTTGATTTATTTATATAAGTGTTACTCAGCATTTATAACATGAACAAACAATTAAATGATTATAAATTAATGGCCATTAATTACAATAACATAATTTAAGAGAAAACAACATTACATTACAAAATAAATATGAGTGATTGAAAATATTATAACTAAGGGGTAAAATAGTGAATTTGATTCTACACTTAAATTCTAGGTGCAGTTTTCTTATCCAGCTATTAACATTTATTAAGTGCACACCTGGTCAAAACAGGAATAGTTTTGCCAAATTCCTCTAACACTTCCTTCCTGGTTGTTCTCAATCCGAAAAATAAACGTCCAATCTTTCTTATTTTAATTTTCACTCTAGAATTGAGAAATATCTATTTACTGATGAATTAATGAAAATTAAATCGTAACCCTGATAATCTATTGTTCTTGCTGCTTTCTAAAATAAAGGATGGTTAAGTAAAAATAAAAAACAGAAAACAAGTAAGTAACGAAAGGTCTCGGCAGCAGCATTCTCATCGCGACACTACACTCTGCGATTGCTACCACATCTATCCATAGCTGCAAATATAGGCAAATGGTGTGGTATGGCAAAAGCATGCAAGTAGAATAAACGAGATGCTGTTGAAATGAGAGCACTATGAAGTATGTGTGTTGTGAGTTTGAGAGATAGATTAAAGAATAGTGTAATAATAGATTGATGTGGTGTAAAAGATGATGTTGTGACAACAATAGAGAAAGGAATGTTACCAAAGTTTGGACATGTAGAAAGGATGGATGAAAGTAGAATGACAGAACAAATATATAGAGTGGAAGTTACTGGAAAGGTTGGTATAGGATGATTGAGGCGAACATATCTTAACCAGGTAGAAGAGGTATTAAAGAAGGGTCAGGTCAGAAGTACCAAGAATAAACGAAAATGTATGAAAGGACTAATACAAGTAAGGGAAGCAAGAGAGGTATGCCAAGATCATAACAAGTGGAGATTCATAGCCTTTGCCTACAACGATGGGACACAGGCATGATGTATGTATGTAGTGCCTCTTCTTGGGTAGCCTATCTTTATTTTATTAAACTAGGTCAACAAATAAGCATTCAATCCACTTGATGGCCAGCACCACCGCAATCTATAGACGCTCGTAATATCACAAGGAAACATTTTATATTGCTTACATTGACAAGTTTAGTTTCAAGCCTTTGGATACCATATTTTTATTATAATAATAAAAAAGGAGTGTAGTACGAAAATAAATTATTATTATTTTTCTAGTGTTGATGCAAACAACAAAAAATCTTACTCATAAACAAATTATGGAATTCTAGAGGTATGTCCACATTATTATATTTGTTGCAGTAGACCCTGATTCAATCCACATACTCCCACCATCACTCATCATACATCATTTTAATTTGTTTTAATTATCAGTTTCATTTGTTTGGATTCAAGTTAAGAAAAAAGTATTTAATCAGTGAAAGACTGCCTCTGTCAAATGTTTTTGGTTACTAAAGTTTAAGCATTTGTAATAAATATTTGATATATAATCGAGAATAACAAATCATGTATATTTAAAGTCCCAATTTAAAACTAATGAGCTTTTACAGATATTTACATATGTATACATATATATTTACCTGGTAACTATCGGGAGATCTTTGGCGAAGTTCTCGAGAATTGTTCGTTGACTGTCTTCAGATTCAGCACTGAGTAACTTTTCCAATTCCTCCTCAGGTAATTTATACTGTAACAAATGTTTGTGTTCAACAATAAACAAACAATGTAAAACACTTATGGGGCAATATTTTAAGTAAAAGATTGCCTCTAATTTTCAAATACAGTTAAATGTAATGAAATAGGTTAGTAGATAATTGTAATAACAAAGTATCTAATGTGCAATTAACCAACCTATAAAAGGATGTCCCTTATTAAAAAGTATGTCACTTTCCTTTGGTCTATTGAGTAGTCTCTTTGTTAAACCAAATTGATTAAAGGAGTTTGAAGTTGTTAAAATTTAATATTAGTATATAACAAAATTTCACTATGATTAAAGGATATTTTGTGAGATAATCATACATTACAAATTAGTAATCTAAGTATCTTTAGGGTAATTCATAAATTAGTATATCATAAATATATTGCTCAATGTAAATATTAAGAAACTAAAAGGAGTACCTTATCTGGAATTGGTTTAATATCAGCGAAAATTGTTCGCCAGTATGACCAAAAGAACATGATCAACAAAATGTGATATAGCACCAAGTAAATACACTGCTGCACAGTTGTCTCAATGGTGACTGAAAAAAAAACGAAGCTTATTAACGAGTTAACGAATTATCCTCAATATTGTGTATCAATATATTACTAACAAATGCACAGTTGAATAACGTAGGCATAGTAAGACCAAGTTACGATCGAAACTATCAACAACACAGGGAGCCACTTAAAGGCTCTCCAACACCACATATTGCATACTCTGCAGCACACACAGTAACCTGAAGGCGAAACTCTGTTATTTTGTATTGACGAAGCCATAACTAATTATTTAATACACTAATGAAATTATCCATGTTCACTGATACAATAAAAACTGACAAACGAAAAATGAAAGTTGAGGAAAATGTTGCCATAACACATTAAAATGACAGTCAAAACAACTTCCGGTCTGTACAATGTAGGCAACCTTATGAGATGCAATGGTTTCACCATAGAGAATAAAAATTAACATTCATATGAACCATAGAGGAAAGGAGCTAACTCTAAAACACTATTATTTTACCGTTTTCGATCTGACTCATGGACGCACCTCACTCTATAGCTATGTAGAAAAAAATGACAAATTGATGTCGTTTTCTCGGTGCAAGCAGTGAGCTTCAAAAATTTTGTTGTTTTGTAACATTCCAATTAAACTTATTACCGACCGTTATCAATAAATCATGGAAGTTAAAGAGTGCAACGATTTAGCGGAAGAAGTTAGTAGTGTACAATTTTAATTTACGTTGACCTGGGTTGCATACATATTTACATTTGTAATTGACGTGTTTCAGAATCAATTCATTGTCGATGATGTGAGTAAAATTATAAAAGAAGCAATTGAAAGTTCTATCGGCGGCACTGCCTATCAACATAACAAAGTAAATCAATGGACATCAGCTGTGGTGGAATCTTGTTTGGGACAATTGACCAAGCTTCAAAAGCCGTATAAATATATAGGTATCTATCCTCTCTGAATTGGTGCAGTTAGTAGTATCATAGTTAATCCAGCGATGTTAAATCATTATTTTTAAAAATATATTATATTCTTATTTGGTAACATGGGGGTATATATTTTTCCATTTTAATCTGGATAAGATATTCTGGTCTAGGCTAATCTCATCTCAAAGTTTAACTGAAGTTTTTTACAAATTATTCGTGGAGTGTAGAACTATTTGATAAAATATTTACAATTATTAACCTGGTTAAGCTTTAAATGTTGTTTCTTTCTATTGACAAAAATATAAAGTTACTGATTTTTGTTCCAGTGACATGCACAATAATGCAGAAAAATGGTGCTGGGTTACACACAGCCTCTTCTTGTTTCTGGGATAATAACACGGATGGATCATGCACTGTCCGCTGGGAAAATAAGACTATGTACTGTATTGTTTCTGTCTTCGGGCTTGGCATCTAGTTTAAAGTTTGAATTAAGTAAACATTCTCGAGCATAGCTACATATAAGCTTTTCAATAAATATAATATAAATTTTATTTCTTGCATGACAGAAAATTTATTTGTAATAAAATTACCAATTGCAATAGTTTTTAGATAGATTGATGTTAGAGAAAATTTCAAGATATAAATTATTAATGAAGATAGAATATCTACAGTATTATGGCCATTACTGTGTTGCAGCAGAAAGCATGAAACTAGACTCTTAACAAAATCATTTTCATATAAAATTATATGATTAATTTAAATAATAAAAAAAATAATGATATATTTTGTGTATTATTTTTAAATTTATTGTTATTTATGAAAGAAAAATAAGCACATTTGAAAAATTTTTATTTTCTCAAAGTTGAACAGGCTTTTCTTAGTCATTACTTAATTTTAAGTAAGCTAGAATATATTTTCATACCTGTAATAAAGATCTAAAATAATATATGCTTCATTTTATTTTTGAAACATTCAAGCCTCTAATCTTAACCTTCCTCCTTAGCTCTGCTTTCGGGAACCTGTTATATTAGGAGGATTATTAAAGTTCAGCAAATTCTGCAAGAAAATTTGCGCTTTTATAATTATTAAAAAAATATCATTAAAGATAAAATTTCAATATAAATGAAAATATGATAGTAAATCATTATTGTAATTCTGCTACCATTTATATTTATGTAATATGTGGTAATTAAAAGATGCAAATGAACTTAAGAAATTATGTACCTTGTATATTTTTATATAGATATACCGTAAATATGTAAGATACTTAATTACACATACACTTATCGCAATTGTTAATAAAAATTAGTCTGTTCCTTTTGAAAGTTGATATGCATTACCAGTTTCGATTAGAATTTGACGAGTGATCATGCGTCATTTTTGGTTAATGGAATATTAGATAGATAGATTTAAGGGTTGGAAATACTTGTCATTTGACAAAACACCGTGGGTTTATAGTGACTTTTACCTGGCACAAATCAAGAGCTGTGTCTCGTTCAAGAGCATGATGGTGTACATACTCTACATATATATTGCCCTAATTCAATTATAAGCCAGAGCACCTAAAATAATATTACTATGAGTAGGTGCTCTTAAACCTTTCCTCTAATTTTGTAAATTCCTTTGGAGAGTAGTCAAAGTAGACAGTTCATAGATTACAATATTTAATGAAAGGTAATATACCAATGAAAACATTAAATTTTCACTAAAAATATGGTTTAAGTTCATCCTAATGAAAAAAATCCATTTAAAGGGTTCGAGAAATCTGAAGAATTGAAGTGGACGAAATATTTACATGATATTTAACCGAAGAATACCAACTACACTAAATGTGACAGCGAGACTAGTTTTGATTTCCATATTGAATAGGAAAACCATGGTGATATAATATCAAATTTATTCAGTTCTGTGAAGTATTTAAAGCGGTGTCAATAATACAGTTAAGATCAGGTACAAGCACCAATACCAACAATAAATAAAACAGGCTTGAGTTTTTATGGCATCACGTAAGTAGTGACCAAGCCTGCAATCCAACATATGCGCTTTCACTGGTAAAGCCTCACAAATTATATTAGGTATTAAGATACTGAATTATGATATACCTATATGTGCATACAATTTACTTAATTAACATAAGTTGGATTCTGAAATTATCCCTTTTTATTTATGTGCATGCATAGAGCATGTTACGTAACAGCTGTCCTAATTAGCAATCTGTTTGATTAAGTAATTTTCTCCTAACAAATTCGGCTTAAAACTAACCTGCTTTACTTGCTATACCTATTTGCGATTTTAATCAGAGAGATAATATTTTTTACACTATGGATTATTACAGGGCTGTAATAAAATTTAATTTTCAGAATCTTTTTATTTACTCTATGAGAGGACAAAAGATATTACTATCAAATTCAAGAATTTACATCCATACAATCCGACGCTTCTTAAGCATTCAAATGTTCGCGGTCTCGTAGCAAGCGCGACATACCTATTTGTGTCACGTGATCATCATCGATCCAATGGTTGAGCGCGTCTCGGGTCCATTCAACTCGGTCGCGGCCAGCGCCGGGGAGGGACACTTCACAACACCGATTCTATTCATACATAGGAAATATTTATATATTTCCATCTCTTTCACGCGTATTGAGAAATAATTAAATGAATGGTGAACGAGTGAAACAGGGATATGTTCGAGTGGAAATTATTGAAAGCTGGCCCAGGCCAGTCGCCATGTAGAATTTTTTGATGTGGGTGTTGTGTCTCGAGACGTCAAACGCTTCAATGATTATTATTTTCAAGTGGACATAATTTTCGTGTAAATCGTCGTCTAACTTTGCTAATCGTGGTATTCGTTAGTCTTCTCAGACGAAATACTTTTGTGATCGTGAATCATTATCTGGTGACGGCAGATAATAAACTGGTGGGGGGCTGCTAAAATACTACGACAGGATAGTAACAACGTTTTACAACTCGAGAGGTGTTCGAAGCGCTCATAAAATTTCTCATCTCGTTGCGGGCGAATCGGACTTCCATTTTGTTTTATTATGTGGTTTGACTGTTTACTCGGTGTGTCGCGTCCGGGACAATGGAAAGCAACGGTGAGTAGGTACCTAGCTAATAAGTAAAATTAAAAAAGGCGAAGTCTGCGCATGTAGGCCGCACATGACAATAAACATGCGAGTGAATAAGTAATGGTATTCGATTTTGTGCATCGTGTGGCGCAGTCGTGGTGGTGGCTTCATCCGTCAGTGATCTGATTAGTCATAGAGAGGAACGAGTGTTGGAAATCTATTCGAATGTAAACGCGTAGAGGCTCCAAGCTAATTGATTTCGGTTAAATCTGTAGGCATGCGCCGATCGTGTGCAAACCGCCTACATACGCTAACGTTATTGCCACCTTATCAGCTGATTGCTCTACTTCATCTATGCACCGTCCACTAGGCATCACAGTGTTTTCAAACCTCGCCACTTCATAGCTACAATAATATTTGCAAGAATTCAGGTATGGCTACCAACAGCATTGTTGTTTTTTTTAATAATAAGACAGTAGTCACCTATTATTCTTTTTGTTAATTATTGCTATGTTTTAACTATAATATTAATTTTAAAGATTTATAATGCAATATCAAAGATGTATAATTAAACAGTTAAGTCAAGGTGACTTGTAGTTGGTTACCAATTTCAATATCACAAAAAATCTCATGTCTCATTGGTTGATTACTGCTTGAAGAAATAATTGAATGAGTTTTTAATATCACAATAATAAATACATTCTGTGGGATGTAAAACAGGTGATGTACTGTTGTTATAGAATACAACACTACTGCATAATGGGTATTGTACCATCAAGTGCTATTTCCATTTAAATAAACTGTTAAGCTTCTAAAGTGCATTCAAATATTAATTTATCTTACATATATCTATAAGAAATATTGGAATTTAACTTTGAATGGGCCTAACCTTTTTTAAGAATAATGCATTTTAGTATCCTTCTATATCACTATAACTACATGAATATAAGATCTTGTATGGAAGCAAACTAACCATGCTTATAATGTAGCTACATATTTAAAGTAAAATAATCCACTGAATGGAATTATAATTTAAATGGTTATAAATAATAAACATTTATTAACATTGATGCAATTCTGTATGTATAATATATAAATCTGAACTAATATTATCTGGTATATATATACTAGAAATATTTAAAATTATTGTGTAATTGTCTCAAACTATTCTTTTCTTAATCTTTATAAAACATTTATTTCTACATTCATTGAAGTGATAAAGATATTGCATGTTAAGTATCATTTATAATTATCTCAGAAATAACTGTGCCTATATTGTTGTAGACTGTTAGGCAATGCTTTTATCATAAATCCACATGACTCACTTACTAGGTTCATATTGTTATTCACTCACACATTCACACAACCTTTGTAGTGGTGGGATACATGTATCAAGGCCAATGGGAGCAACATGTTTCAACTTGCTCAAGATTATGGACAAAAGACTGATATCACCAATGCAGTTTTGTGTTTTGCTAGAATTTGCTAGGACTTTTCACTTTGGCTGAGGATTGGCATGGGATTTATTATTTTCAGTATTATGTAAAATTTTAACTGGAATTTTATGTGAATGAAAAACAGGGTATTGTGCTTAAAATTAATTTTATAATATATTAGTATATAAGGTATGGTTAAAATCTTGTTTATTCAATATGTTAGTCATTTTCTAACCAGTTCTATTTAAATTTGCTTTGTTGTGAAGTAGTGTAAGGTAAAAAAGGAATTTTGTATTTATGCTGTTAGAAAATTGTTATCTAAATACAGCTTCTTTTTCGAAATAATATAACACTCTGAATGTTTACTTCTGATTTCAATTTTATGCGCATTACCTATATTTTAAATTTGCATACAGTACTTATATAGTTCATGTATGTATATTTGATGTCGGTCATGTAAGAAGATATCTATAATTCATAAAAATATTTCAATTATTTGAAATTATGAGATTTCATCTGTGAGATGGCCATATCTATTTAATTGAATTATGTATATTTATTTCTTCATATTTATTTCAAGAGATTTAAGCCTACTAGATGGTGGATTTTTATAAAAAAAAACCCCTGTCTTATAAAATAATTATGAATTAGTAGTGCCATTTAGTCAACTTATTTACATGTCAAGGGGTGAATTTATTTTCGAGAGTGTATGTACAGTATCGGCGCCAATACTCATGCACACAACGTAAAATATTCTATTCTAACATTTATTAAAAACAATCCAATTATAATTTTCTAATAAACACTCATTACAATAATCACCAAATTATGATCGGCGTAGGTCGTTAAGTTCGAACCTGGCAACTCTTCAATTAAGGTTTCGTGAAGTATATGTACACCTGAGTGAGTCTTAACGATTTACGTTTTGGTATCATTCGTTTTTAATAAATACGTTACAAATAAGCGTTATGTTACAATTCTAGAAAATTTAATAATAGTTATCTCAAAAAAATCAGTTGTCTATTGGCGGTGTTAATCACTTATCAAAAAGTATTCTTGCTTATGTCCCCCTTTTTTTATAAACGAAACGTACCTAGAGTTTTTAGGTTAGTATTATGCGACGGGGAAAAATCGCTTTGATACCTACTTATACTACAGTTTTTAACTACGCAACGTTTTAATTTAATTTCTTTGAGTGAATTACTTACACATCATTTTCATACCATAAACTAGTGATTCCCGAAAAATCCTCTAGGTACTATAAAATCAAAATGCTTATCCGATTATGTCTAAGCGACATCGGTATCTTTAATAAATACCTAGATGTGTACAATCTTCGTGTGCCAGTAGATAAAAGCCTTTTGCAACGCAAAGTATATAGGGCTGAGCATTACTCGTAAATCTCGCAATATAAAGTCAACGCCATTCGCGCCTTCCTTCCCCCTTCACCTGCCAATCTCTCTATTCATGTCTCAGAACACTCTTTGTTCTTTTACTTTACCTGCACGATGAAATTTCGTAGGGCGACGCTTTTAGGTTTTTATAGACAATGGATGTTTACTAATTCCGAAAAGAGCCTGTGGTTTGTACAGAAATTTATTTTTAATGGAATGTGCGTACAAATTATCCCGTCCGTTGAATATAATTTAGTCATCTACTTTTTAATTACATTTTACGGTTCATATGGATATTCAGTGGACATATATTTAAATAAAAACACATTTGAAATTACGTTTTTTTAAATACGTAATTTCAAATACAAAATAAGTTTGTCCCAAAAAAAACAAATGAAATTATGCTGAAAAAATGTGTGCGTATCTTATCATTACGAACTACTTAAGTATTTATGCAAATTAATATATAATATTTGATTCTAGTTCATATATTACAGCTTAATTTTTAGCAATTATATGCTAAATACCGGCCTCCAAAAAAAAATTATTAGTGATCCTCAGTATAACATTTTAAAAATCCTGTTCTAAATCTAAACGCAACTGAATTGTGTCCTTGTACATTGTTCTTAATTGTTTAGTGTTTTATCTTTTGTCCTAACTCGAAGTTAAAACAAAACATCGAGATAATATACCACCAACACTTCCGTATAAAAAATAAAACGCTACAAAGAGATCTGTGGCCCGGGTTATTGATCTGAGTTAAATCTATTCCAAATTAACCTAAAATAACTGTTGCTACCAAGTGAAATACGCGAATGCATTATAGGTACCTAGCAAAATAACAAAGATGTAAGAGCTGTCAGTGATGTTTGCACGATTAGAATTTGAATAGGTAAATTCAGAACTTCTATTTCTATATGCAAGCTTGGTCTATTTCGTGCGTACGCATTTTCATAGTGTCTACAAAAACCGACTCATTTTTTAATGAAACTAATGTTATAGTTTGAAAGGTTAAATTTACACTAGCGGCGTCCCGCGGTTTGACCGCATAGTTCCCGTTCCCTTGAGGTTAATAAATAATATAAGTTCAAAATGTACTCCAAACAGATACAAAAAAGCTGATTTTTGTTATAAGTACCGTACATACTTCCAATAATAATATGACTATTTTAAACGGCTGTTATTTTGATATTACAAACTTACAGACAATTCAATTATATTTATATGTATACGTATATGCCACTTAATAGCTACACAAATTACAAAGCTATACGTGGTAAACGTATAGCTTTGAGTGTATTCCATTGTTTTATTTTAATGTTTTTACGTTTTAAAGTATTTTGTTAGTTTTTCGTATCACTCAAATAGCCATTCTCTTTTATCTGCGGTACTAAATGGAAGCTGAACTTGAGCTTTTACCGAGTATTCGTAGATTTGTGTGCATTAATATCCTTAATAGCTTTCCGCCTGCGACTTCACTTTACATTGTGTTTCCCTCCTTACATTGTGTCTCCATGTCCTTCAACTGCAGTTGAAGCTATCTATCTTCATGCCAAATTTGATTATGACTAGTTCATCGGTTAATTCGTTAAATCTTTATTAGTGTGGATTTATTACAGCTCAAATGTTATCATAGTGTATAAGCAATAATATTGCAATGTTATCTTTGTTTATAAAAAAATCGTGTCACGTTTTTTTTGTCTGAGATTTAAATCAAATTTTGCTCACTGTGTACAGGTTGACTCAACTTGAGAGATAGGCCAGTGTATAGTTAAGTCAGGACAAAGTCTGTCGGGTTAACTATTATATACATACCTATATATAAAAAATTGTTAAGTAGTTTTATATATATATTGTCTCAATATATACATATGCAATATTTTTTCATAATAAACATATATAGTTAAGACAGGACAAGGTCTGTCGGGTCTGCCAGTTGTATACAAACATTTCGTGTCACGTTTCCAGGATGTACGTCCAGGATGAACTTCTAAACCGATATTAATAATTTTATTTTCTTTCTATGTATTGTTTGATCTTGAGAGACAGAAATATCTCAATTTATGGTCATAATATTTTTTCATGAAAAACATATACAGTTAGGCTAGATTTAATATAAATAAAACTTAATGTTTGTTTTTGCGCGAAATATTTAATACGAGCGTAACATATCCGTCCGAGCACACCCGTCCATTCATCTTTACAATGTTTATAATGTTAGTGAGATGCCTAGAGCTTCGAAAGCTCAGTCTGCCATAAGTCTAGGTGTGGCTGGAACTCGTCACTGATAAAGTCCAACTACGAAACACGATTTCAAGACGGGACGATGGCACAAATTGTAGTGATCCTATCTTATGCGCTAGGGTTAGGGTTGTGGATTGATCCTCACCCAGGACAAATATATTTATGATGATGATAGTTGTTCCTTTTTGTATTAAAAATATGCAACAAAGTATTATATTTGTGATTCCTCTGTTGTCTGATGTCAACACAAGAGCGTTAAGCGACTTACCCCTGAGTCAGGTCAATATATAAGATGTTGTGTAAATATTATTATTATTTAAGCATGCTTTGTCCGACTAACGTGTCACCCAGACCCATTATTGCATACAGGAAAAATTTTTGGAATGCGTGCTTTCCGATGTCATGTCACTAAATTACCTATATCATGTCCATGGGACGAAAATAAATGGCTTATAAATTATGTATATTTCCTGAAATCAGCTGTATTTCCGATTCATTAACTATCTATAAATTATTCGATAAATGTATACGCCGTGTAATCGCCAACCTTTTGAACTGATTTTATTATCATTTACCCAGTAATTAATAAATAATTATCGGTAATACAGTACTATTAACTTGGTAATTCCTTGGGGTTTAAAACCAGAGCTATAGGCTAATTTTACGCTTTCTTGGGGAGGCCTATTTCCCGCAGTCGACGATCTAAGACTGTTTTGGTGAAAAATTAAATATAATAAGAGAGTTTAAAGCTTAGGATGCCTGTACATTCCACAGCATTCTACATTAAATCCTTTACTGTTTATGCTGTTCGTTTGTGGAATGCACTCCCTTTATTTATTTTAGAAGACAGTGAAAAAGTATTATTTTCTGGCCCTATAATTACTTGGATTCTAGAACGTAGCATTCTTACCGGCCAATACTGTACTTATTTCATCGGGATATATTACAGTATTTTTGTTTTACCTTATTATTTTTTATTATATTTTTATTTGTTACACCTCTTACTACCTTGTGTTTTAAATATGTTGGCCACACATTTTCCATGCAAAGGTTGCCTGGAAGAAATCGCTCTATACGATAAGGCCGCCAATTTTACTTCACTATGTATTACATACTATTAATATTGTTTGTAAATTTAGGTGTACAATAAAGTGTATTATTTTTATATAAAAACAATTACAGCTTAAAGACTAGGTATATATTTTTCATACATTTCACATATTATATCAAAACATTTTTGTTGCAAGATCATCTTTGACGAAACATCAAACACAAATACCAAAGTTAAAGGCGTTTTATTATGATTATGTATATTAATTTAAATTCGAGAGTGAGCCTATCTGTTTGTTTCGGTTCAATAGCTAAACACAACTTAATGAAACTTTGTATATACAGAATAACTTTGTATAAACAGGTAGAATCTGTTTATAATGACAAAAATAAGGGAAATGACAAACTCGACATATTAAGCGGAGGTCATACAAAGCGAAGTCTTAAAACACATGTAAGAGTAACTTTGTATTTTTGTTAGGTATTTAGTTTAATGAACACATTACAAAGCGTACTATGTGAAAAAAATCGACAAAACGAGGCACGCGTTCACCCAACGTAGTCGCAAAGAGAGAGGTAGGTATGATCACAAAAATTAGAGATGTTAGGATCAAGTCAGTCAATATAGCCGGAAATTATTTTTTCAAAATAGGTTATACCTAGTGTCATTATAATATATCAGGCACAAGTGATGTTTATGGTGTTATATCCGACTAAGTTGCTAAAAATTTTGTATAAAAACTAATCTTTACACATACATATATGTATTTACTCCATATTAATACACGGATTCTATTAGAAAATATCTATATAGGAAAGGTCTCGTATAATACAATATAAAGGGATAACAACGCGAACCGAAAGCTGATTAGTTATAATAATAAAAATTAAAATAAATGTGAAGACAGCTAAAAAAAAATGTAGGCTGTGCTAATACGTCACAACATTATATCAATAATATAAATCTAATAAAAATATGATTATAGAGAAGCTAACTGCTTTAATGTCGGCCATTGCAATCACATGGTGCCTATTGTCGATTAGTCTTACTCATCGCTGGATTTTAATATTTTTTCTAGACCGGTATAACAAGTTTCGTTTGATGTATCATAGCCAAGCACCTATGTCTCGAACCTTTGCTTGTGTGATTTTTTATGGAATACCATTTAAACAGTGTCATATTATTTGTCTTTTCCTTACATCAATAAATTAATAAAACATAAATTGGTCTAGCGGATTAGCTATTTGAGTTCTCAAAGATTAAATAAGTATTATATTGCTCAATTCTATATATCTTTTCTATTCTTGATAAGTTATTCAATTTTATAATATATTAATAAATTATATGATGTTCATGAATATGCTGTTTTATATAAATAATAATATAAATAAAATAAAATTGTAATTCCTTTCTATAATCCCGACTAATATTATAAATGCGAAAGTAACTGTCTGTCTGTCTGTCTGTCTGTCGATTTTGATGAAATTTGGCGCAGACAATCTTTAGACCCTGATAAAGGACATAGGCTATTATTTAATTCGAAAAAAAGGTCGTCAGGGGTCGAAAGGGGGGATGAAAAGTTGTATGGAAGTATCGCTATTTTTGGAGCTAGAAACTTGAAACTAATTTTTAAGCCATTGATTCGATATAAATAAACATGACCTTCAAAGTTTATATAAGGTAAGGTAAAGAGGTATGGTACCCAAAAACAACTATTCCACACGGACGAAGTCGCGAGCACAGCTAGTAGTAAATAAAATAACTAAGGAAGGACGTGAAAGATAATTTTAACAAGTGAACTTGTGTAAAACTTAGAAAAGCCTAGGTAAATAAATAAATATATTCCCGTATTCAGTAATCGGAATACGGTAGTATAAGGGTAATATTAGAGGTTTCTGTTCGCTGTAGAGTCGTAAAGAATATCCATACTATTGCCTGTATGTTACGCTTTCAAGGCCTAATCAGTGAACCGATTGTAAAGACATTTGGAATGTGGTATTTTTGGGAACTGCAGGGAAGCATATTGGCTACTTTTTAACCATGGAATGTTCCCACAGGACATGTCGTAAGGTGCAGTCGCAGGGAATGTTATTTCGTTACAATGCAAGGCATTAAAAAAAAATTCTCGCATACAGTCTGCGTAATATATCGTCATCGTAGCCTAGAGACGCTCATGTTACCACAAGGATATCACTAGCACGTTGCCAAACGTGTGACTTAAAGATACTATGGCACATTACCCAGTAATTTCACTGCCTCTCTCAGCCTTCAAATACAGCAATGCGAACTAAACCCTGTTGTTAGGGTAGATTGCTTATATTGCATAGCTTTCGAATAAAATGTAAATATTCCGAAGCTTTATTAAGCAGTATTTAGTGTAAAATATAGCCATCAACGGATTTTCTTCTAACACGATAATAATCAGAGAAGACATTTCTCTTAAACATGAGTTTCTTCTTTTGTATCGATCTGTAGAATAGTTTTCCTGTCATAGTTGTCAATGGGTTTTCCTTATAAAACGATAAGGATAACATTAGAGTTGTTGCAGAAATCAAATAGGTACAGATAGTCACGAATACAATAAGCCATTAATAAACTAGTAATAGTAACACGCGAGAAGTGTATGTTTTTTCCGTTGTGCATTGGAATAAATTGAGATTTGGAATAAATTAAGCAAAAATAATGCTTTTTAGGAGCACTCTTTCTTTTCAAAATTGCGTACTAAATATTTGAAAGAATATTTTTGATTGATCGTAAAAGTAGCTCAATGGGCGTGGTCTAAGTTCTCAAGGAAAATAGACATTTTTAAATAAAGAGAAGCGATCTAGCATTTTTAATTGCAAAGTACTCGCTGTCAACGTTATCGTGTATCAAAAAGCTTAATACGAATTAGAAATTTGGTCGTCCCATTTCGGCTTTTCTAGCAAGTTTATGATATATCTGACGAAACAGTTTTACGACTGACTGCATGGTTTTGAGTTATCTTAATCTGAGGCGACATAATGTACGCGGTAAAATCATTGCAGGCTTCGATCTTAATAATTCCGTTTATTATGCCAAGACATTGACTATCCTAAATGCAGATATAATTAAATAACGAGCATGGCCTGTAATTCCCGATACATTCAATGTCATTCGCCAGTAGTGGATAATCTGTACATTGCGTTTATTTGTGTGTTGTCGTCGTTAGGCAGCGCGGGCGTGCGGCATGAGTGAGCAGTGGTAGCGGGAGGCGGTGGAGGTGATGCAGCGAGACCACGCCGGCGGAGCCCCGCTCCCGCACCCCCTCGCCGCCCCCGCGCACCCCCACTCACACTACCGGACGCATTACGCGGACATCGATGATCAGGTAACTTACGCTCCGGCTACGATCGCTAGCCGTTGCCACTCAACGCGGCAAGCGCGTGTTTTGACATATCCATTGCATTTTTGACGTTATCGTGTATTTTTATTACAAGAGAAACTCACAATGCATTCATAAACTTCAATTTGTATCGCTCTTCAATCGTAGCGATAGATTAGGTTTTAGCTTTTTTTTTATTTAGCTGTACAGCTTTAAGCAAGGGAACTTGCAACTATATCTCCCGACGTAATCGTCTATATTTTTTTCCTTTTATACTATGTCGACAAACAAACGTACCTACAGTCCACGTAATAGCAAGAGCCACATCAGTTTATATACGCTCATAATATCACAAGGATATCACTGACGCATTGCCATTCTTGTGAACAGAAGTTTTATGCCACAATACCCAGTAATTTCGCCGACTCTCTCTCTCTCTCTTCGAATAGGAAAACTGCTATTTAGCGGTCGAAATAGGTGAGAGTGAGGTACCAATGCAGACGGCCTTTTGTATGAAGTCTACCTCATGTTACAAATGTTGTTATGAAAAAAACATAGATTAAAAAACCATTGCCGCCGAGTTTCATTTCCGTCTTAAAATTACTGTTTCATAAATAGTATCATTATCTCACATTCAATAGACATAACTATTTAACTGCTATTTTTATTTGTTACTTTAATACTTGAACAGGTCTAGTATTTTTATTATGACCTATTGCTATATAAAATATTTCAATCAAATTCAAATCAATTGCACGATAAGTTACACACTTCGTCGTGGAAGCTTGCGGTAAATGTTCAAGGGGTTAATGAGCTACCTGACTTATTCCTCTGATGTTGCTAGAATTGGTGATCAAAAATAAATGTCAAGTGTGAAGGTTATAATACATAATAACAATAACTCTTTTTTGCGTAAAGAGTGCCAATTCTAAAATATATTAGTGTTATTAATGACAATTGATGACAAATATGTTGTTAGATTTAAACACTTGGTAATATTTAATATTCAGTAGCATGAAAGTGTAGGATAACTCGCAATTACCATAAATACAGGATATCTGTTTAGTAGTTGCGTAAAAATGTGCTCTATGGTACTGCCATTATTAGGTTGTGGAATAATAGTTTAGCACAACCATCGATTTATATTGGAGCAATAGTAGGTAGATTAACCGCACCCGTATTTGTGATTCGAATCCTGTAATATAAGCATTATTTAGTTCAACCACGTTTCGTAACTACGTTTTGTTTTCTACCCATTCACAATATAACATTTTTGTATTGATGCAGGAATACAACATGCGTTGCGTAACAACGCTTTTATTATTGCGCTATAAAAATTCTCCAATGTTGTCTATTCCCGGTTAATTCTTCAATTAAAAACAGACGCGATACTTCAGTACGTTTATTTACCTGTTGTTTTGATCTTTTAGATACCTGCATCGGTAATCAGCAGCGTCGGTACTGTGAGTTTATCACAATCGACAACAAACCCTACGCCAAACATAACAATGGCGAACCCCACAAACCCAGGCAACGCGAGCAGCGGCATTGCGCCCCAGCCGCCTGCACAGCAAACCACACAAGCTCCCGTACGCAACCTCCCGAAGAAGAGGAAGTTTGATCCTTCAGAGCTGGAAGAGATCGAGCGCAATTGCATGAACAATATCGCTATCTCTGCCCCTCTACCTATAGAATACCAACAGAGCATCCAACAACCACCACCGCAGCCGTCTCCAATAGTGCAGCATACTTCGCCACCGACGGAACTGAAGCAATATTCCATCCATTACCCAAACATTGATCTGTCCGAATGGCGGGACCATAGAGTACTGGCGAAGCACGGCACCGTCTACATACCGGGAGTGATACGTCAGGCGGACGGCTGCAAGGTCAAAGTGGAACTTGACGGCCAGGAAAACGATCCGGTGGAATACACTGACATTTTCGGGAAGAACAAGTTCGATGTGATTAGTGACGCTAGCCCGCAGATGAGCCATTTAGAAATCGGCTCGCTGTGTGTTGTTAGGACTCTTGACAACAGTCGTGAGAGTGTGCAAAGTGTGTTCGTTGAAGGATTAGTGTGTGAAATACTTACGACGGCACCAAAGAGGATAAGAGTAAAGGTGAGTCATTTATTTATTCAATAATTTGACGAGCGCGTTTAGTTATCTATGTGCCTATGTTTAGATTTAACATTTTGCATGCAAGGAACACGTGTTCAATTCAATGACTGCTGATGAAATGAGGCAATTCAATATATTATGTAAATACGTGTAGTCTACAGCTAAAGTAATTGCGTTTGAGGCAGACTTGAACATTTACATTTATTGATTGTATTAATATCAAAAGTTTTGGAACCTATCCATAGGAATGTTATGTTGGAGTAAAAAATCTTACTACTAGGAATAAAGCCAAGCGATGAGTACGCATTAATGTTTATTGAAGGAATCCGAACAATAAAAATGTTATATATATAATATAATACACAAATGTAATACATACACAATGTAATACAAAAAAATATAATGTACAAAATATATATAATACACAAATGACGATCAGTTAAAAAAATGTGGCGCGAATGTAAGCAACACATTTAGCACAAATATTGTGGCTCTACTTATGCTTAGTTACTTACCTTTCAACATATTGCACATTGCCATTAAAGTTAAGTGCTCGACCTTTCTTCCAGGAATAACTCATTCGCAGTAATTCTATACTTAGTTTCAACTTTAGTTTTCTCTATAAAACTCTTTTTAGATTGTATAGGCCAATATGCAGCCTTCGACGGATGGCGCAGATGTAAGTAAATCTATCTTGTGCGCTAAAGGCCGTGGATACGATCCCCGCCTAGGACAAATATTGACATGATGATATTTGTGTATCAGGATATTAAATATTGTATTTAAGCATTATATTTGCGATTCCTCTTCACACAATAAATTCAGGCAGCATCACATAAATTGACTGACTCAGAAATAGGTCGCTTAAAGCTTGTTACGGACACCGGACAAAAGAGGTATTACAAATATAATAGTAAACTAAATATATTGAACACCCAGACAATAGAACAAACAGATATCATCATATAAATATTTGTCTTGGGTGAGAATCGAACCCACGACCTTCGGCGCACAAGAGCTACCATCTGCGCCATCGGGTCCGTCAAAATATAGCGAATCCAATTTAAGTTTCGATTCGCGAAAAATAAAATGGTGTGTGGTCAGGTGTCGGACCGCGACAGCTGTCCGGAGACGGTGGAAGTGAAACGCGCGGACATCCGCCTGCTCCAGCCGCCTTGGGCTGATGAGTTGGAAGACGCGGGCTCGCACCCCGTCTCGGCTATACAGACGCAGCATTTACGCGTACACCAACAGCCACAGCCGCAGGTATGTCACAATTTTGTTCTAATGTCAGCAACAAACAATCTTTGTTTCCAATTTAGAACCTTATGCTTATGTTAAGAAATTTAAATTTTGAATATATATTAGTTTATTTTACTTTCATGTCATATTTATCTTATGACATGAAAGTAATATATACTTTCATGTCATAAGATAAATATGTTTATAAATATTTGACGAGATACATTGCGTTGTTAAGGGAAGCATTGAATTATAACTATGGTATTATTATAGGCAAATGTATGTCATCGTTTTTAATTTGATTGGTCATACGTTTGTTCTCAAATTCCATCACAGATATAATAATAAGTTCACAGTAACACAATCTTATGAGAAACTAAATGGCTTAGTTACAAAATAATGATCATTACCGACTGGCTCACTGACAGTCTAAGTGCAATTAATATAATAACAGCAATCATGCACAAGCGCTTGCTTAAACCTTTCTTGATTGCTTTGCTATTTGTTAGTCAATTGTAGTGTTTTTTTTTCAAACTAGAACCATTATTAACAAAACTTACTATGTATATATATATATATATATATATACATATTAAAATATTATACATAGTAGTCTATGTAGTAGGTCACTTAATACGATGCATATACATACACATATGTGTATATTGCTTTATTTTACTATCAGCTTCTTTTTAAAGTTTAGCAGTAGGTTCAAATTTTCCAGTGCGAAGTGCCATGAAGTATGAATATCTTAGACAAGTGCATTTCACAAAACAGAAGCGCAAGTTAAACAGGTAGTGATGACTCGCTCAAAACAATACACAGCATTCGCACACATAGACACATGTGTGCAACGATATCTGTGCGTCTCAAACAATGTTGGTATTTCCGAAACTGCCGTACACACGTCTATGTACGTGTGCGTGTGCTAACGAATTTTTGTGTTGTGTATGTGTGCTAAACAGAAGTAGGTATAGGAGAGGGCATCTCGAAAACATACAATAAGACGAACGTGCGAAATGCATGTTGCAGATATTACGTCACGACCTAGGTCAGTGATCTTTGATCATTCCAGGCTGGTATCAATGCCGCAGACGCTGCGGTTTATAAATCGCACAGTTGATAGTCTGTAGGTTCTAGTGTCTTGCCGCACCTATCAACAATGCATATAAATATGCTGTCGCAGAGACGCTGTTGCTATTGTATTCGTCTATACAGAGAGTGGCTCTTTTGTTATTTGTACGATATTTGAATTGTCAAAAAAAAAATAGTATTCTTATTGGAAATGGGACAGAACAATATTACTACTAGATGTTACTACAATTTTCCGGTAGGGATATTGAACGTTGAGCTATTTTTTTCATTAGTTATTTTATCTTTGCTGATTATTTGTTATCGGTCACATGTAATCGCAACCACCATCCGGAAATTCATTCGGAAATTCCTCGAACTCAAGTCTTAAGTCGGTTTATATATTTTAAATCCGTACATATCCGTATGTAGTATTTATAGATAGACAAAAATCTAGCTTTGTCGTAACATTAGAGATTTGTATTAGAGGTACTTATAAGAAGGATTTCCTTCTTATAATGATGATGATGTCTAACTAAAAATATCTTTATTGCAATGAAGTTGAAGAATGTAATTTAACAAGGACCAGCCGGAAAACAAACTCAAAGCCATGCCCGTCTATGAAGACCTGTATGGTACTACGCCGGCGAAGCTATCAATGAATTGTATGAATAACAATAATATATTTATTATGTGTTCATATTCAGCTGAGCCTGCAGTTTTATTTGAGAAACAAACCTAGTTTTATTGATGCTCTGCTCTTATTGGTAGCATAATGTTAAATAAATAAATAAATGCTCCCTCAATAAATGCGCTATCTACCATAATTAATAAAAATAGCTTAATAAATTAATAAAAATAATTCGCGCTCTCATATAAACTATGAAACTCTTCAGCTTAATAATATTATTACAGATAAGCTATAACGCATATATTTTAGTTTTGTAAAAAAGTACTTAGTCATTATTCACTGTTTTGGTATTATATTTAATAAGATGCCATTAGGTACGTAAGAGATAGCCTCGTTTTGATTACGTCTGAACCCAACAGTGGTGGTAATAAGCGTGATTTAACCGTCCATCTGGCAATGAAAAACTCAGATAAAATCAATAATAAGAAAAGTCATTACGAAATATACATTTTCTTTTATCAACCTAGTAATAATTTATTACATTTGTTTTTTCTGTTATATATTTAAACGATTTATTTATTATTATCAACAAAGATAATATAATGGTAGGTTTATTCCTAGTGGCCTTGGGTCATTTGTTCCCGCAACAGACACGCACTGTATTTGTTGTGCAAGTAACCGCTACATACTGATACAGTCTTTCTCTTCCATTTGGTGGATCCAAAGTAGTTACTTGTTTGGGGTCTGATAGGTCAGTTACTGATAGATTGGGGACTTGAAGACTAATTTGCTCTAGATTTTTTGGTTGGTCTTCTGGTGATGTTTATGTGGAACGTAATTTTTTTTAAAGAAAGTTCATTACCTTTATTTCTTTATTCGATTTGAATGCATGGAAGAAAAATCAAATCGTGTGATACTCGTAATTTGAAAAAATCTTGAATAATCTTTGTTTCTTCACAATTTAACAAAATATGTTATCTCTTTTAATTGTTGATCCTAAAGGCGTCACTATTGGGTCCTCTCGAAAGACCATTGCTGCATTGGCATCCTATATGATCGATGCCACGTTATACTGAAGCAGGCACCTAATTGTCCGTAATCTTCTCATCTCATTCTTGTTTCATATTATTCGCTTTTTCCATTCTTCTTTTTCGTCTCTACATGCTACTTATTTTATTGCATATTAATTTTTTATATTGTTTTTGTTTATTTATTTTGTTCGGTCAATAAATCAATAATCAGTTTTCTTTCTTTCGCGTTGAATGTAATCTTGCTTAACCACTGTGCATGAAGATAACCTATCAGTCAAGAAATGGGCTCTACTTTCACGGGTACCTATCTAATGTAGGCTTGTCAGTTTAGTGGTAATCCAGATTAGGGTTATTGAGGGTATCTACAGTTTTATAAACACTCCTGGCTGGCTGGAGTTGACAAATTAACTATGTTGTCACCCATATCTTAGTATGAATTAAGAAAAATACCGTGCAAATTTTAATTTTTTAAAGTGTAAAATATTTCTGATAGATATACATACAATTTACATAATTTTTAATTAGAAAAACAATTAAGACTAAACTAAGACGAATGGTTTTATTTAGATTACTACAGAATATGCATACAATATTATTTAAGTTTAATAAAAATATTTTATAGTTTCTTGTCACTCCATCGCCTGATAAATTTATAGGGTAATTTGTCTTACGACTTTCTTGTGGACCGATTTGAACTTTAAAAAGGCATGAGCCTAAAAATAAAGTGTCCTTTCGTTTGTCTAATGTCACCACCCTTTCCAGGCGTTCCAGATGGGCACCGAGAACTTCTTCACATCCTCGCCAATGCCGAGCACAATGGTAACGGTTGGCGCGCTGTCCAACGGCTCCATCGATGACCTGCGCAAGCGGCCATTCGACGAGTACTGCGAGAGTGACGACGACCTGCGCAGGGAGGACATCATGTTCCCAACTGATCCTCACATGGGTAAATATTATTTCCATTATAGCCGTGATACGTACATATGCAATACGTATACGTTTGTCCATCGTTGCTATGATGGGCCAAATTCCCCTTTTCTTGGGGAGAACTATGTATATACAGTGGTAGACTTCCAATGGCTGTAATGATGATAATGACGACCAATCCTAGGAGGACAGCATGTGCCGCACTACACTAGTCCGTATGAACTTTATACTATTTATTGTGTCTCTGAAGATCCTGTTTTATCATAATCAAGAGTATGTTTCTACCTCTGACCGCTAAATCAACGTGTAAAAATGTTCCGTGAAAAGAAACTAACCCACGCGAATAAAACTAAACTTTTCATAAAATGTTATAGATTTTTTGTGAAAGATAAAACAACCAATATTTCATAGAGAACATATTTTTCCAGGTAGAAAAAGTATCTGCCTTACTCCAACCTACAGTTTATCTCTGTGCCAAATTTTATACAGATCCGTGTATCCGTTTTGGCGTGAAAGAGTAACAAATAGCTTATAAATATTAATTTATGTTTATAATATTAGTAACATTATCTCACACGCATACTAATGTTTGGCCAGCTGTCCAAAAACTCCATTGAGATAGTGCGGTCATGTATCCCACTACTCCCCTATAATTTAATCATGCGCTAGGGGGCCGGTTAGTTTGCAGTCGTTATTTGCTTTAAATTATCAAGGTATACAGAATGCCTCTTAAAACGTTTTGTAAATGGCAACAGTCTAAAGTCTGAACAAAGTTGTGTTGTCTAGTCAAGTGTGTTTCTTAATAGTTCGCAACTTTGTATTTACAATGATGCCATGGTAACTCTTATATAAATACATGTAAAGTTCACATTCAATGTATGTCAAGTTATACGATCTGCGCAAGCGCACGTCCGCTACTACGCGAGTGACGTGCTATTAATTATTGCAGCCTACGGTTTGTAATTGCTGCTGATATGGTTGTTAGGTATAACTCGATGTTAGTGAAGCTAATAGTTGTGTTGAAATTGACGACTTCTTGTATACTATATACTTAAAATTTTTGATGGGTCCGTTCGGTAGTGTCTTAAAATTATGCACCAAGAGTTGTAGACTCTATCTGGGTATCATAAATACGTATCTTGTATTATGTATGTAATTTCTTCTCTTTCCTTCATATCCATAACACAAGTGCTATAAGCTACTTATAACCTTTATTTGAAATAATTACTTACTTATATAAAAATAAATGTCTACTTCCCTGCTAATTCTGTATATTAGATAACTATAACGGATTGTGACCAGGATCAATCCACTTCTTGTGTACTTTATGTAAGAGGTGGGTAAATCTAAAAGTATATTGAATAAAAAGAGAAAAGTATAACATAACAATAGGACTATAGACTATGACAAAATTAAGTAAACTAATGAAAAATTCAAGAGTTTATTATTTGATCCAAACATAATGAATTAATTTATTGCTTATCTACACACACCGGCACATTTAGGGGAACACAAAAAAGGTTGATTTTTTCATTGAATTTGTTAAAAATATTTTTTTGGTCTTCAGGAACACATCACATTGCCTTAAAATAACTAAATTAAATCAAAATAAGCTACTAATTACCCGGTTTCAAATGAAATAAACGTTAATTACGATAATTAGTAAAATAAGGCACTAGGAATGTGAGATTTTAAATCGATTTTTTTACAAAAATAACACAAAAGTCATAAAATTAATGGCGTGTGTTGCCTCCACGGACTCTTAGGAGAGCTTGGATACGATTTTCCATACTCAGAATAAGGCCATCGATCATTGGTTGAGGCAAATTGTTCCACTCTTCCACTAATGCCTGTTTGAGTTCTTCAACATTCCTGAGAGCTGGATTTCGCTGTCGAACTCTTCTTCCCAGAATATCCCAGACATGTTCTATAGGGTTCATGTCCGGTGATCTCGCTGGCCAGTTCATTTGACTAATGCCAACCTCATTCAGGTAGGTACGCACGATACGAGCAGTATGGGGGCGCGCGTTATAGTGCATGAAAACGAAATTTGGGTCTATAAATGGGACAAAAGGCATGACATATGGTTCTAAGATCTCTGTTACGTATCGCTGTGCAGTAAGACATCCGTTTTCAATAAGCACTAAGTCTGTGCGAGCTCCTAAACATATGCCACCCCATACCATTACTGATCCTCCACCAAATGCCACTGTTTCCGTAAAGTTTGTTTGGTTATATCGTTCTCCACGATATCTCCACATCCTCTCCCGTCCATCTACGAAATTAATACAGAAACGGCTCTCATCTGTGAATAATGCGCGACTTCACTCATTTGTCCAATCTCGGTGCGCACACGCGAACGCTAACCTTGCCACACGATGAGCTGCCTCGAATTTAGGTGCTTTTGCTTGCACATAAGATCTTAAGCCAACTTCATTAAGACGCCTCCTAACTGTTCGCTCACTAACATTAACGTTCCGGACCTCAGCCAGTTGATTTCGGGTCTGAACCGCGGTCTGTCGACGATTCCTCAGTTTGTAAGGTGATGAAACGGTCACCAACGGCGCTTGTAGCCCGATTTCTGCCTTGTCCTCGCCTGCGTAAGATCCTGTCTCCCTGTGGCGTTGAACAACGCGATGAACCACCGAAGTCGATACACCCAAAGCTCGACTTACTGAGCGGTAGGTATGCCCTTCTTCGATCATGCTTACGGCCCTTGCTGCAGAAATTGCTGGCAAATCACTCATTTCGTATCGGAGACGTGTACACAATTCAAAAATAAACAGTTCAATGAGCCACAGTCGCTATGCACAGAAACCGACAAAGTTCTTATCAGAAGCAATGCTGACTCTAAGTGTCAGCAAATTCTTGCTCACGCTTGTAAATCAGAAATTTGTGCTCAAGTGTATTTCTAGAGTGGGTAGTAATACATCAATAATGACAACGTGTCAAGATATTCGAAGGTATTGAATAAAATCAACCTTTTTTTTGTGTTCCCCTAAATGTGCCGGTGTGTGTATTAGTTATATTTATACTTATTTAACAAATTATATATATCTTTAGCGATATCTCTGCCATATATGATATATCAAGTTATTTCTCTACTTTTTTGGCTTTATTTTGTAACGTATATAAAAAAGCTAGGTTGTTAAAATCATAACAAGCTTAAATTTTGCTAAACTATTATCTAACTTTTTTAATTGGTTTTAGAGTTTTTTTGTAATAATGTCCACCCATTCAATATTTTCAAAAAGTGATATAAAGACGCTCCAGCTATTGGAAGCGAATATTTTGAAGATACTAAACTCAAAACTAAAAGGATATTTTTAGGTTGAGAATATCCTTTGAGTAGGACCAAGTTATTACGACTACCCACGTATTGTAATAATATCTATGTATAATCTCGACCGTAATTAGGATGTTATTTCCTTAACAGATGGCAACAATAGCAAACGCAGCAGCCTGCAAAGCCGCGGCAGTACTTCGAGTCTGATGGAGGGCAGTCTCACACCTAGATCTCAACCCCCCACCCCTAGGTAAGTCAAACTGGATTTAGAAAATATTTGCCAGCTTAATGAGATCACATTTAAAAACAGTGTAATTATTTTTATGTTTAAGCCATTTTCCAATTGAACATTTTTAATCTTTTGTCTTCCATAGTTGTAACAAAGATTAACGCTAGTTTTGATTCTTTTCTAAAATGTAGTGTATTACTCACTCTAAATCAATTGAGGTAATGGAAATGACAATTCTGATGAGGTATTATCTAATGTTCCTATCTTTTGCGCCAAGGGTTGTGGGTTCGATCCCCACTAGGACAAATATTTATATGATCAATATTTGTGTTTGTCCTGTGTCTGGGTGTTAAATATGTATGGTTAATATGTAAGGTATTCTTTTTGTAATTCTTCGTGCTTTAAGTGACTTATCTCAGGTCAATGTATAAGATACTATGTGCATTTATTATAATCATTAATTTTAAAAATCAATCATACACATCATACGATTAATATATATATATATATATTTTACTGCGTTGAATGGTTCAGTATGGAGATGACTTTTCAGTTCCACCGATACTAAGCTTTTAGGACAACGCTGATATTATCTGTGAACATTCATCAAAAACTATTGATGATGATCCGCAGATCTCAAGCAGCGACGCCTCACAAATACAAAAAGGGAGATGTCGTATCAACCCCGACTGGTATACGGAAGAAGTTCAACGGCAAGCAGTGGCGGAGGCTCTGCTCCAAGGACGGGTGCACCAAGGAGAGCCAGCGACGCGGGTTTTGTTCCCGGCACCTGTCTCTGCGCGGTGTCACCCGCTCGTCAAACACTCCGCTGGCTCAGGGGTCCAATCACACCCCACAACAGAGGTAGGCTTGCCAATGATATATCTACTTATAATTTTTTGATAGATCCGATGTCGTATTCTTTGGTGTAGTACTTATCTAGCGTACCAAGGATCATTAGTTTGATCCCCACTCAAGACAATAAATTTTGAGTATTAATTCATGTATATGCCAGTTATTTTTACCATTCTACTAAAGAACAGTTAAATGTGCATAAATAAATGTTAATAATTGCATAAGGGAATAATATGTTGGTGTTATGACGTAGTTGGCACCCCAACACAACTGGTATTCTTTACTTCAAGAAATTATTGTTTTATTGTTTAGCTAACAAGGCGGAGAGAGTTATAGTAGTTAAGTCTATAACACCGAATTGTATCCTGTGAAGTTGATATCAGTTTTTTAATTAGCCTCTATGCAAGCCAATTTGAAATGTTACAAAGCAGGAATGCACAAGTATACTTGCTAAGAAGATAGAAGTCCCTGTTTAATTGTATTTAGATTGTAAACTAGTTGACCCGACAGACATTGTCTATATAATGTTTATTATGAAAAAAACTGAGATAAACTGTACAAAATAAGCAATAAATTATTAAAGTTGGTTGATTAGTTTATAAGTTCATCCCGGACAAACGATGTGACACTTATTTTTTATATATATATACAGTCTACGGGCATATTTGTCGGTGTGATCTTAAATATCTTTCCCCTGTATTATTCATGTAGTACTTCGATAAAATATTGTTCCAGAAGCAGTAGCAAGTCGTTGTCGTCGAGCGGCACAGGCGTGGAGGGCGACGAGACGTCGCGCGAGTCAGACACCACCCCGCCGCACTATCGCGTCACCGGCCGGTTCGACCCAGACGAGACTGAGGCAGCCAACATGCTCGGTGAGTAACCTCGGAATGCATGTTTATTTAGCCAAATTAACCCAACAAGTCATTGATGTCGAACGGTCAGTTATTTTTTTTATTATTAATATTATTTTATTTATTGATTTTATAATTGCCCAGCGCGGCAAATATAAGCAAAATTACCTCTTCATTGGACATTATGTCCAGCAATGGATGTAATGATGATGATAATGATTATATATTAAAAATCAGCGAACAAGCGTAAGGTTCGCTTGATGGTAAACGTGAACGCGGCCTATATGCGCTTGTGTCACCATAAGATATAACTAGCGTGTCGCCAAAAATGTGAACTAAAGAAACTATGTCACATTTACACAGTACTTTCACTGCCTCTCTCACCCTTCAAAGCGGAACACAGCTAGGGGAATACTTTATGGCAGTAGAAATAGGTGAGAGTGAGGTACCAATGCAGATGAGTCTTGTAAGAAATCTAATTCTAGTAGTTAATCCTTGTTTCACCCCGGAGAATATTGAGCCTAACATTCTCTATAAATAAATTCTATAAAGTCTCGAATATTGAATCTTTACATATTAATTTAGCTTACCTACCGCCCGCGGCTCTGACCGCGTGAACTTTATATCCAGCTAAAGCTATCTTCATAGCAAATTTCATCAAAATCGGTTCCCGGTTAAGGTTTAACATTAGCACGGATAATGTCAGTGAAAAAGCATATGAAGGACTTCAAATAAAAAATATTGTTTTTTTTTTACTTGACTTCAATTTACTTGCTTGCTTCAGCTTACCCGAAGTAGATACAAGTTTATTTGATTTATTTTAGATAAAATCAATATTTACGACACGACTAGAAGAGTCTCCTAATAGTAAAAAACTGGACCTACAGTAATAAAATAATAAACAACAAAGGTCGGGCACGTAGACCTACTACTACGCCGAATAAATTCTATTTTAGTTATAGTTAAAACGGAGCCGCCCACTCGGCGAAATGTGTACGCTACACCTACGCTCCCCAGCCCCTAGTGTTTAATTTGTGACGTCACTACTCGATTCTAATATCTGTACGGTGTTATCATCTGGTCACGTATACACTGGTTGTCCGAAATACGCAATTGTTGTTGGTGTGTATGTATTACATGCATTGCATGTGTAAGCAACTTTTACTATTCGATAAAGTGTACGTGGCTTTGTTGGTTATATAATGGGTATTAATTACTAGCCGGCGCAGGCAATTTGTTTTATTGTTATATCGTGTTATTTGGCAGTAATCGTTTAACAAGGGAACTGATAAAAGTAAAATCTGAGTTAACCTGTCTAATGTATATTACGAAAATAAAAACGATCCGTGTGTTTACTAAGGTGCATAGTTCAATTAATATTTTGTGTGTCTTGCCGATATCACCAAGGTATCCGGCAAGGTAAAATACTCGTAGTACCTTCCTCTACTAGGTGTTGTATGAGGCGACTAAGGTAGCGAAACCGGCAGATGGCGGTATACCCGAAACAGTAGCTCGAATACAACAGGGCGGGGATGTGCAGCAGTATTGCCGTCGTGAAGCTACGCTCTGCTATTGCCACCACGCCTGCCCAGAGCGGTAATTAGGGACTAGTTTCCTCCTTACTCAGGGATACATATGTCTAGCAGTGAACGCTGTATTCCTGCTATAATGATGATGTGCTATATAAGAAGTGACGAGTTATTCGTTTTCCGCAGTGTCCCTCGGCAGCTCCAGATCGGGTAGCCCGGGCGCATCCCCCGTGGGTGGCGGCGCCTCCCCCGGCCTCCGCAAGAACGTGTTTGTGCCGATCTCCTCGCCGCAGCCACATCTGCCGCACGGGCCGATGTACCATCATCTTGTCAGGTGGGTGCAACTGCTTTGAGATGTGGTCCACTTTAGCGTTTATAGATGTTGTTGCCAGTGAAGTGTTCACCGAGTGAGATGTCTGCTTTCCATTAGATTGCAAACAAAATTCTCCTAACCCGCCAACTCTTGGCGGATTCGTGTAGATGCATTGTTAGTAATTTTATTGACATGCATATATCATAAAGATATGATTTAAGGAAATGTATAAATTTTTATGTTTTTAGTTTGTAATTGTATTACATTAACCTCGCAATTTAAAATTAGTGCAGGCTTTGAATGTCTAATATAACTCCAACACTTGAACAGACAATTATTTTTGAAGTTTCGTTTTTATTATAACACAAGTCTAAAAAAGGCAGCCATCAAGGTTGTCTCGTTTACTAGATAAATTCTAAAAAAATAAGCATTAAATGGCGTGACGGATTTAACACTGGGCACGTTGTGTAGTAATGTGAATGCTTTAATTAATATTGTTAATATTACAGACCAGAACTAGTCCGGCCCCCAAGAGTCAGTCCAGTTGGAAGCGTCGCCACCAGCGTTATCAGGGTATCACCGGCACCTATATACTATCATCAGGTAATTTATATATTTAAATTTGATTCATTTTTCGTGTTTAATACACAAAATGCTTAGTTACAAATACTTATATTTAGTATATGGTAACAAAAAAGAAGATCTTTTTACTAACACACATATACATATTCCATGTACCTACAGACATACACAAAGAACAACTTTAAATGCTCACTGAGGGTGGTATTATGCCCGAACCATGTTTGGTGAATCCATGTGAATATCAGTAGGTCACTTTTATCATTAACAAATTTGCAGTCTTGTTTGGAACACTGTTTTTCTAAGATTTGGATAGAGAGGAGTTACTTTATTCCGGGAGTGTCTCACTAGGGCACGTATATTAACTTTATAGTAACTGGGGACAATCGATTTTATGGATGGAAATTTTTCAAACGAAAAATAGATCAATTAAGTTATCTACGTTCGTCCAGAGAATTTATACGGAAATACCTATTTTAATTGTGTTCTGTAAGAAGGAATTTTTTTTAATAACGTTAAGAGCAACAGGTACCGCATACACCTTTATTTTGTATCATCTCAAGTTGTACAGAATGAGGTCTAAGATACTACGCACAAAGGAGTTGTACGAATGTATCCTATTTGTAACCCTCTAATATGTTTTAGCACAAACTCAAGTGTTCTTGACGATCGGTTTATACAAGTTCAATGTGACTTACAAATGTTAGCTTTTTATTAAATTATACACCCAGGTCCCTAGAGTGCAAATGTCGGTTCCCCCTATCCTGTTACTAAGTGGGGATCGAACCCATGATCCTTGGGGCAAAACAGAGGATCATACCTATTATTGCTATTGCTAGAATGCCACTGACTGCCATAGTTCACCAGTGGTCTCAATATTCGCGTTGCATAATCATATATACTTATAATTTAACGAATATACTTTGACCGATAAATACAAACCACAACACATTTTAACCATATAAGTTTTAGGTTTCAGAAAGCCGAAACGGTCCATCCAACATTCACTCAAACAGTATCAACCCACAATCCAACGTGTCCGGAATTCAAACGTCAGGTTTAAACATCCAAAGCACCATACAGTCGAGTTTGAATGCGCCCACGTCATTGCAGTCAAGCCTCTCTTTGCCTTCGAGTATATCCCTGAACTTGAGCAACATGGGCTCCCAAAGTCTTCAGACGAGCATATCTAACAACATCCGTAACACAAACGAGGTGCCGCACAATCTGGTTGTCCACAGAAGTATTCCGTCTACCAACGGAATAGACTCTGATATGTATCGACAGCAACTGCACATCAGGAATGGGATCCATGATTACAGGAGGGAGAATTCGTCGCCATTGAATAATCATGAGAGTTTTTTAAGTAGAAGAGTCTCGGAGTTTGAGGTAAAGTTCATTTCTTTATGATTCTTAATCCTTGGATTAATGTATATAAAAGATAACTTGAGTTCCTTGTGAGTTTCTATGCTTAGGTATAAAGTGATTTCCTTTCTCGAGAATATTATTTAATTGACCTTACTTGCATAGTTTAGCACAATGGCGGATTTACACCGTGGTAGTTGGGTTTTCTTTAAATATAAGTTAAGACCATCTGCCTAATCTAGAACTTCTCTATGTTATTCTTATTAAATAGTTAGAACGTAATAAAGACGTCTCAATCTATGTTTTCCGCCGTCAAAACATATACAGGTATATTAGAAAGATTTATATAGATATTTTAGACTATTCGGTTTCATCAGTTTTCCTAACCCACACGGAGCGGCAAAATCTGTGCCTTCTTCTGATAGGGTTTCTTTGTAAAAAGTAAACCATACAATAAATCATATAAAATTAATGTCCTAATTTATCGATATTATTCAGTCGTAACGTAAAATTGTTAAACTCTCGGGCACTTGCCGTAATGTCTTAGTTTTTTTTTGTTACAAATGTATCAAAATACAAATAGCGTTTACATTGTTCTGTTTAAGATATTAGGGAATTTCAATTTAAAAGCTTATAATACCTCTCGGTGAAGTTGTATAAAATAAACATAATATCAAAATTTCTTTCATAATATAATATCTGCATATAGGAACCTGATTTAAAAACCATTTAACAATACTACGTATGACACGTAGAAGCAAGGGAACCGTACGAACGCGAAAGTTGCAGGAAGAAGATCATCCTCGCGAGGGCATGCACCGCGTGCTGGAGCGGCCGCCGGAGCTGTCCGAGACTCGCGCGCTGGAAGACAAGCGCATCGTCAAGCCGGCGCCCCGCCTGCTGTCGTGCCAGGTCGTCGACCCCGACGCCAAGGACGCCATCAAGCGATACTACGTGCTGCCCCCCAATTCTATATGCGACAAGAAAATTGTGCTGATAAAAAACGAGCCGGCGGAGACTCTTCAAGTGAGTTCAAATAATAAACTTTTTAGCGAAACTGACGACAGCTTGTCGTCTCGCTTTTCCGTTTAGCAATGTCACCGACCCTGACGGTCGAATTACATGCTAGTTCCGGAATCTATTTACAATAATGCTTGTGTGTTTGTTTTGTAGTGTGCCTGGTAAAACAAAATTAAACCTTCCATTCATTATTTGCCATATAGCATATAATTTTCATTGGCCTCTTTAAAAAAAATGTATTTATATTGATATCAATGATGCCACATTGATCTCAGTTGATGTCGAAATGGACTGGACAATCTTTTCATTAAAATAACAGCAACTTCATTATTTCGTGATAAAATAATATAATGCGATGTCGTGAGCTCCACCATTGTTAAATTATATGTGGATATATAAAACACCTTCTCTTCTATACGTGAGCGTGTTCGCGATCCGAGCTCTGAGCACATAAGATTGTCTCCCAATACTTTTTATTATTATATATAAATAAATTAATTGCAACTTAAATTTTTATCAAATATCATATCCTACCATATGTAATTAGAATAAATTATAATAAACATGATAGCAATCTGATTTCTAAGACGACAATTTAATTTCAAATGTGCATTTTACATTTCAGCTAGAACAGAAGATGTCTCAATTGGGTCAACAACTAAATAATAATGACCTTGAACCAGAAACAAGAATCCTCGATAATGGAATAAATGATCATGTAAGTGCATACATTCATAAACTATAACCTATTTTCCATCTGGACGGGCAGAACATTCCATTTGATTTTGATTTTCTTCGATCAACACATACTTCAAGATAACTTAAGACAAAAATAACTTCAAGTTATATGTCGTATATACTTCTTTTATTTTTAAAATAGGAGTATTGAAAGTGCTTCAAACTTTTTGTCGGTAGTGTATGGTGTATAGATTTGTATTACTCTTACGGTAAAGAAATTAATTGTCATAAAGTAACGTGAAATTATGCGAATTCATTCGTTTTTTTATATATTTGGTATTAATGTCGCAACGATTGTTTAAGGTAAATAATGTGATAGTGCACCCGAGCCAGCTATTGCCGGTGTTACCGCCGCCAACGTCACACACAGCTATAATTGGTGAGTTGCATTTGTTTAATTTTGTTTTATATACATCCTTACTAGCTTCTGCCTGCGACTTTGTTCCTTTGCCTGCGTGTTTGCTGCGTTTGTAGAAGACGATACAATAGTCTTTTAGTGCCTCAATGTACATTTAGGCACATATTAGGCAGCACTGTTTTATTATCAGTCTTCTACTATTTTATCATGAAGGTAAATATTATTAATATTACATATTTTCGAATGCAAAAGTACTTTTAAAAATTCTTCTGTGTAATCTACGTTTTTAGATTTGTTTTCTTCTCTTAAAGAAACACTTGACGTGTTTTGACATTAACGTTATTTTGACCCGGTTTGATGAACACCTGATCTGTACATATATTCATAGAACACCTCATACATTGACCTGACTCCGTGTAAGTCGCTGAAAGCACTTGTGTTACGGACATCAGACAACAGAGAAGTCAATTATAATACTTCAATACATATTTTTAACACCCAGATTCAGGACAAACACAAATATCATCATATAAATAGTTTCCCCGGATGGGGATCGAACCCACTTTTGGCGAATCAGATAGGATCACTATCATCTGCGCCATCGGGCCTATAGATATATAAATTAAAGTGTTCGTAATATCAAAATTCCAGCTTTTTAAAATAGGCATACAATTATAAACATCTTTTTGTCTATTCGTGTTTAAGGTGAACTCCGAAACGGCTGAATTGATTTTGACGGGACTTTCGCTGGTAGATAGCTGATGTTATCAGTAACTTACTTTACTAATAAACTTATATATATATTGTGTCGATTTCCGAACAGTGTCGACGAGTGGTATGCAAGGCGGCGTGTTCCCATGGCAGTCCCTCGTCCCTCTGCTCGCCGCAGCGTCCCCCCCGCCGGCGCCGCCCTCGCCGCGCACGCCGCGCACCCCCCGCACCCCGCACACTCCACACACTCCACACACGCCGCATACGCCTCACACGCCGCATATTAAGACTGAGGATCAGATCAAGACTGAAGCTGCCGGTGAGTTTATGTATACTTTACCCTTATTGAAATGATTTGCTTCAGGGTTGAATTTTAATTGTAGTTATAGTAAAAAAAAATAAGCCAGTAAAAAACTATGTTCTTTTTAGGATTAAAAATATTAATTTTCAGTTAAAAAAGTATAGTTACATATTTTACCTTAAATATACGAGTAAAAGCAAAACTGTTTAATTTAATAATATATAACCAACTAATATAAACAAAACATATTACCAACATTCATAATTTAAGGTTTTTAAATTCAATACTTTCTTAAGGGTCTTCATGTGCGTACTCATAAAACTACTTTTTACTTTTTGAAAGTTTTGAGGACTGTTGCCGCATGATGTATGCATTAAACAAAAAATATATCGCACTCCTAGGTGAAGACTGCAACAACTCAAAACTGTAATCTTTTTGAAATTGACGTGAATCATCGCATTATGCGCCATGATTCGCTAATGTATCCGGAAATAATTGTCCGTTGAAATCTGATAAAAAATGACATTTTGTTTAAATTGTAGGCTAAATATCGGCTTTGGGGAGGCCTATGTCCAACAGAGCAATTTCTACGGCTGATATGATAATGATGATCAAAGAAAGAACGCAAAAAAAATGTTTTTCGTGACTGTAGATTTGATTCGTTTTTGGGTATAAAACCTAAAGCGATCACTTATTCCAACATACTATTAAATCAGCCCAGCAACAACAAAACCCTAAGTGAACCTAGGCACGCTCTTAATAATAGTCCATCCACAAATAAAACAGTAGGTCCCACAGACACTTTGGCAGGCGAGGCGGTGACGGCCATGTGCACAGAGGAAGACGACGACGTGTTCGAGTGCGAGGAAGCAGCGGGCGCGCCCGACGACGCCACCAAGCGCCGCTCGCAAAGCCTGTCCGCGCTCAACTCGCCCGCCGCCGCCGACAAGGTGACTACGGATACATAAATCATTACAGTACACTTTATTTACTGATGCTGCTTCTCTAACTTTATAACCCTATTTCTGATGTACGTTATTTTATGTATATCTATATATATATATATATATATGTATCTATATATTTTTTATATCATATGCATTTTTGCGTTTATTTATACAAATATGTATGCCACGTTTATCTATTTTGTATATATATTGCCTGCACCACTGTATATATATATTTTTCTGTTTTGTGTAATGGTTAACTGGGAGACAATGCCACCTGGCATCAAGTCCGCCATTTGTACATTTTGTGCAATAAAGTTAAATAAATAAAAAAATAAACGTTTACTATTTATAATGAAACCACTTATGTTCAAATATTGTTACGATTGGTAAAAAATTATGTACGTTCTCCTGTAAAACAGCCTTTTTTAGTAATGCTAAAATATTTTTTTTGGCAATGCTCCGCGAATGTATGTTCGAATACCAGAAGAGATACGTGAAACAAGAAATTTAATATTTTTTTCTTAATAATACGAGAATTACTGATACTATAATTCTAATAAATTTTTAAATAATTTTTGTGTTAATTTGATGTAAGACTTGTTAGTAATACCAATAAACCCAATAACCGTCGTTACCCATAAATACACTTGTACTCCCGTGAGGCACAATACGGATGACACTTACATGTACTATTTGTTACCAGCCTTATAACCTGTATTGACAATAAAGATTTGATTAATTGATTGATTGACTTATTGACGACGGCTTTTAATTGCTTTACGTTCTCGTGTTTGCAAGTCAACATAAAATGACTTTTTTTTCTCTTGATTTCACATGACTGACAGATGTGAACATTACATTACATTTACATCTATATATTACATCAATCTTGAATAATACGAGATATAAGCGTTTAAAAGTCGATGACCGTGGTTACTCCTTATAACTTGTCATTATTTTGCTATTATATTTGCCATTGAAAGTCTTGTCAAAATCGGCTCAGCCGTTTCAGAGTTACCTCAAATAGACACAAAAAAATTAAAAAGCTATATTTATTATAAATACATTACCGTACGTATTTTCATATGTGTATTTTAGAAAGCTGTTTAATATTTTGTAATAAAATAAAGACACTTAAATTTAAAATGTATTTGTGTAGGCAAACGCATAAGTCGAACATGTCCTAACTTAATTTTGGTCGTCACCACAGAAGGAGCGTCGTATCCGGCGGCCGATGAACGCGTTCATGATATTCTCAAAGCGGCACCGGCAGATGGTGCACCAGCTGCATCCCAACCAGGACAATCGCACTGTCAGCAAGATCCTCGGCGAGTGGTGGTACTCGCTCAAGCCCGAGGAGAAGCAGAAGTACAACGAGCTCGCTAGCGAGGTACGTGACGGGCAATTTGGGACCTTCTGATTAATAGTGAAAGATGGATATTGGTGTGTCAGTATGTTAATAAGACAAAGTTCACCTGCATTGGTACCTAATTCTACCGTCAAGCAATAGTGTTCAGGTTGATGTGTTCCGGTTTGAAGGGTGAAAAGGCAGTAAAATTTCTGGGCATTGTGACATAATACTTTCAAGTCACAGAGTTGGGAACGTTCTTGATATTCTTTTAGGCCTGTTGAAAACTGATAGGGCCAAAAGTAAATTAGATTGTGTCGAAGTCCTTATTGTAATATTTATTGTATAGTAAATTTCTTGTATGTTGTATTGCGCGTGTGTATTAAACTAAACTTTCAGTAAGTAATAATATTTGTTATCTGAAATGAAATGTGCATTCGTTTCAGGTGAAGGAAGCCCACTTCAAGGCTCACCCCGAGTGGAAGTGGTGCAACAAGGACCGCAGGAAGTCCTCCAGCAGCCGGGACCCCGCGGGCTCCATGCCACAGGTACCAATCATTATTTTGCTGGTAATCTTACATACAGTTTTTTTTTGGCAGATGCTTATAACTTTGTTACCGTCTTTTTTCTATTGTAAAGTTACGTTAATTTGAATCCTCATGTCTGTGTCAATTCTATCTCTCTTGTGTTTTTCAGAGGCACAGTAATATACTTATTTCATTGCTATGCTAATTTTCAGAGTCCCAGGACTCCTTCGGAGGCAAATAGTGTGCCTGCGAGCGGCGTGGACATACCGGTGACGGTGGCTGCGTACGCGCACGTTGGATCGCCGCAACTCAGCGACGATGAACCGATGGTACGCTTAATAATATAATTGCGGAACAAGGTAGGATTCAGAGTCGTCAAAGTAAGTCGGCTTTAGCTTCTTCAAAAATAAATGACCAAAAATGCAATGGCCGCTAGTAATTTGTATGTTCATGTTTTTCAAACACCTAGGCGTTCATAATATTATCAGGCTGCTTGCAGATCTGTTTTCAAACGCTTCCTATTACAGATAACCCAAACGCTGTGCGAGGAACCGCCGGTAGCCGCCTCGAACGTGGAGATCGACCTGAAGTGCGGCGAGAAGGTCACCGACTCGGACTCCGAGGGCCTGGACGCGCGCGACTATCTGCCGCATCACGACCACACCAGGCGGCCCAAACCTATTAAGGCCAGGTACTTCACACATACCTATCTAATCGCAATTATATTACTTACAAATAGTTTTTGTCATAGAGATAAACATATAAATATAAAACATCTATCAAAAATTGTTCTTTACATGAAATTTGCGAAAGCTATGATGCAGTTCGTACAATGTGTTATTGTGTTTACCCAGAACGTGGAAACCAGCTCGTGTATTTTTGATATTGTTAAATGCATTTGTTTGCATAATTTCATAATATTAGTTGTAGGAGATACAGGAAGATAGGTAGGGTATAGGCGTCCATTTATATCGGCTTCAGTTGCCCGAGTTGCCTCTTACAACATCTGGCCCTCTATAGGCACTTCACAGCAAATCACCCCTAGTATTTGTTTAGAAAAATAAATATAAAACGGTTGCAACCCTGTTTGGCGATTGTAGAAGTTGAAAAATGAAAGCTTAAATTTAATTCAAACGATTTGTGGTTAGGCACTTTTACTATTTATTACAAATCCATTGGCATCTTTATATAGTTTATTTCAAAGTTTTTTTAGTAACAAACAGTGTATAAAGTATAATAAATTTTTTATAGTTTGTATTTTGTAATTGAACTATTTTTACAGGGCCGGGTCATCGGACAACCTTCTCGGTGGTATAACAGCCTCAAGTCCAGGCGGTTCCAAAGTGTTCCAGCCTACCGGTGGAGCGTTCAAATCTACGCACGCCGATTCAGGTTAGTCACTGACAAATTTAGAATATTTTTGTTAGCAAAAAGGGAAAAAAAGTTTTTTTAATGGCATTCAAATATTTGCAAATCAACACTGTTTCAAAAAATAGAAGAAAATAAACGTTTGACGTAGAGCCGAACATAAATGTGTAAATAAATCGCATTTTAAATATGTTTTTTTTATAGTGTGCATTTGAAGTGTAAACTTTAGAAAGCATTAAAGGTTATCGCAAATTTGAGTAAGCTCTAAGTTTCTTCACCGAAATATTTTAGAAAGGATGTCTATCATTGTTGACGGATTCCAAGCAAACGTGGTTTTAGAGAGTCTCTTCTCCCTCGTATTCTAATAGACGGGTCAAGTCTTCGACTGTTGCTATAACACGCCTCAATATTCACCGGATATATCGTAAATTATATTATGCAACTGTCACAAATTTGGCAGGCGACAACCACAGACAGTGGTACGCGCACCTCAAGACCAGCGTCCCGCCGGGCGCGCCGGTGCCGATGCCGGCGCCGGCGCCGGCTGCCAGCACGCAGAGCCTGGCCAACAGCGTGCAGGGCATATCGCTGGGCGCGCCCAACCTCGCCACGCAGGCGGCGCTGGACAGCGCCATCGCCTCCATCATGAACTCGCCCACGTCCACGGCCGTGCAGGTCATCTCGGCCGGCGTGTCGCTGCCCAGCCAGGCCGGGCCGCCCGCGCCGCCCGCCGCCAACCTCGGGAACGCGCTGCTGAAGAGCGTCACTTTGGTGCACAAGAGGAACATCGGCGATAATGCTACAGGTCGGTCGTCCTCGTATCATAATCTCGACGGGCGCGATGGCGCATTCGTTGGTGATCCTATGTTGGGCGCCGTAGGTCGTCGGTTCGAACCCCCGCCCCCCTCAGAAAAATATTGATATGATCAATACTTGTGTTCTGTGTCTGGGTATTGAATATATATTTAAGTATTATTTTTGGGATTCTTCAGTTGTCTGATGTCCTTATCTCAAAGTCGAGAAAGGTATGAGATATTGTGTGACTTTATTTTATTATTAATAATAATTGTTAAGAAATAACTAGTAAGTATTTTAATTACATTTATTTTACCTTTTTTAGTTTCGATTGTAATGTTATTGGTAATTACGTATTTGGTAATGAACTATAAAATAATGTATTGATCATAATAACGACACGTATGGATTACTCTTAGTCTCCTGATGTTCTATATATTATTATTTTTTAAATAATTATGTGAGAATCAATTTTATGTTTTCATTTTATTCACTCTAGTATTGACGCAAAATAATTCGAATAATTGTATATTTTATCGTAGGACCTCTAACGCTTTCGGTGGACGCTGCGGGAAACCTGCTCCTAAAGGCGAGCCAAGCTAACGAAAACCAGGTCCCGAGCGGCGAGTCGCACCACCAGCCCCTCCAGTACGTGCAACTGCAGAGGCTCTACGTGCCGACTTTCAGCCAAGGTCAGTCTCCTGCTTGTAAGGCCATGTTTTCTACTGTATCGGCTATTAGTCAAAGCCAGCTACAAACTCAACCCAATTTGGCGTACATGCCGAGTGAGTAAATAAAATGTAAAAACTTTATGGTAAGTTATAAAGTTTTTCTATATAATATTTTCTACAACAAATTTATACTACATAAATTGAAGTTTGCCGATTTGCAATAATCACGCAATATTGTGTATTTATCATGTTTAACTACACAATCATGTAAAATTTACACTGTTTAATACATGTGAAAAACAAACTTGCAAACGATTCAGCATGAGAAAAAAATGTGTGTATTGGTTCAATAATTTAGGGTCGTTTGTACGTGATATTTTTGTCAGTCGAGTTAAGCTGATACTGTACGTGAAATGTTTATTATTTTATAAATAAAAGATAATTATTGGAGTACATAGATATAGTTTCGTATTTCCACTCCGTTACATTATTTTTTATGTAATCTTTTATATACGGTAAAAATGAGTACAATAACCAACATAAACTATGAATGATTCAATATTACAATAACTTGTATTGTTATTATGCACATGCTGCGGTTAATTTATTTATTACAGTGCTCATTCATGCGTGACTATTGTTCGTAGTAAATATTATGATAGAATGGATAAATACAACCTTTTAATATGCCTCTTTTTTCTTTATTTTAGAACAATGAAGTTGTTAATGAATGAAAATATGGGACTGTCTTTGTTTCGTTTTTATTATTATTATGTGGCTTTCCTTTGTTTGTCTTAAACTAATATAATATATTCCTTTTTCAGAAGTGGATGCCAACAAAAACCACAGCCAAAACGCACAAAGCGGCCAATCTGTGATAGTATCGCAAAGTAACAACCATAACGTGCCTAAATCAAACAATATGTAAGTACTTCTACACTATGTCTTTCTAGAGCCAACAGTGAGCGGCTTCTTGTTAGCTGACAGCTGACAGAGTATATGTAACACCGCCGCTATGCTAAGGCTATGCTATGTCTATGCCATGGCTATGTCAATGCTATGCTATGGTAAATTATATACATAATGCACTGTATGGTCACTGAATTAAAAACTAAAATACATTACAGTTTAGTTAACTGAAAGGAAATCAATAGGATGTTTTGTCCAACTGTTACACTAGTTTCGAATTGACAATTGACATAAAATGCTTTAAAATTAGTTTGTTCTAACGATATATCCCACAACGAATATTCTATATAAACTAATAATTTCAGAAGTCAGGAATTTTAACTTTATCTACTTTTCTACACTAATATTATAAAGAGGAAAGATTTGTATTTTTGTATATAGCGAATAAACTTATAAAGTACTCGACCGATTTTAATAATCCTTTTTTATTAGAAAGCTACGTTATTATTGAGTAACATAGGCTATATTTAGTAACAGATTACTTTAGAAATTCCTATTAAAACCAACCAAAGGTGTAAAAACATTAGCCATAAAGTGTCTTTCATAGAATACGCTGCGAAGAGTATTAACTATAGGACAAAAAATTTATTTATTGCACAAAATGTTACAAAATGTACAAATGGCGGACTTAATGCCAGATGGCATTATCTCCCAGTCAACCATTACACGAAACAGAAAATATATATTCATAGTGGTGCAGACAATAAATATACAAAATAGATAAACGCGACATACATATTTGTATAAATAAACGCAATAAAAGCACATGATATAAAAAAAATATATAAAATAACGTACATCAAAAATAGCGTTATAAAGTTAGAGAAGCAGCATTAGTAAATAAAGTACGTAGATAGCGTTTCAGGATAAATTTGTTTGGGGATTGCTTAATATTCAACGGAAGCTCATTCCAGAGTCGTATAGCTGTCACTGTAAGAGTTTGTCAAAATACTAGAGTGATGAGAAGGAGTTAAGAGCGAGAGAGTTTTAGAAGAACGGAGATTCCGTTCGTGTGAGGAAGATAGGAATTGGAATCTGTCCTTTAAGTAAGTTGGTGCGTATGGATCAAAAAGTATTGAAAATAGTATGGTTAGAACTCGAATTTTGCGACGTTTACGATTAGGAAGCTAGCCGAGAAGAGAACGGTAATGGGAAATATAATCGTATTTACGCAAACTGAAAATGAAACGAAGACAGTTGTTTAATAGACGATCCAATTTATTAAGGAGTTCTTGAAAGGTATTAGTGCAGCACACGTCACCGTTTTTGTCTACCCGTGCGAAGCCGGGACGGGCCGCTAGTACTATATAAATTATATTCGTGTTGTTGCAGCCAATGGGAGACCCCCGCTGAAGAGACCCGTCCGTTCCCTCTCGCGCCGACGCCTGCGCAGCTCGGCCGGGCGCCTTTACAGAAGAGACTGAGTCGAGGTAATTGACGGGAATAATATTTTGAATTGGCCTGTAAATTACCTAGCACTAGACAGTCATCTTAGAAATTATTACATTATTCTGCTGTTGATTGTTGAGTTGCATTCGATCTGTATCTGTAGTCCATACGTGTAACGGTAACAAATCTGCATACAATCTCGCAAAATTTCTCGTATATATCATTAGAGGTATGACATAGGACTCGGATTCGGATTTTTTAAATAGAAATTGACATCGCCCTAATTGCTATTTAGAAAAAAGAATTTTTAAATTTCGTCTTCCATAATGCAAATATCTATTTCGTTATATTGTTATCAATTTGGATTTCAATCACGCGCAAATTTGTCTTTGCCCTGTATTCCCGAGTTAACACAAACGAGCAGTATATATTCGGTCTGGGTGTTCATAACCTTTGTAATCACCAAAGGTAACAAACGGACAGACGCGTCTTCCATTACGCAAGGGAAAGACTCTTAAATAGAGTCCAGAACATAAAGTCTCGGGTCAGGGTCGTTCGGGCACGTGCAGGAACTGTATTGGGTGTCCCGGCAGGCACGTCGACGGGGTCGAACGGCAGCGTGGAGCAGGGCGGGGCGCGCGCGGAGGGCGGCGCGGGCGCGCTGGAGGGCGGAGAGCCGCCGTCGCCCAAGCACGCCGACCTGCCCAGCCCCTCGCTCAAGAAAGGGCTCTTCAAAAAGGGCAACGAGGACGGCCGCGACAGGTGAGTTCGGTAGTCGATCGACGGAGATCGATTCGAATCGCATATCCGGTGTTGAGTTTATTCTGAAGAATTCTTACGCTTTTTGAGAATTTTTCTTCCGTTCACGTTTTGTGTATATGAACTTCTCGCTGAGCTTTCTTTTAATTAAACTTAAGTTACTAAAAGTTTTTGAATTGAGAGCAGCAAGGTGTGCTATTTCTAGTGTTGCGAGCGTCTGTAGGCTACGCTAACCGTCGCAGGATGAAATTGAGCTTGTAGTGTAAGATAATATAGGGGATAAAATATGGGAATCGTAAAGGGAATAAAACATTAAGAAAATTAAAAAAAAATTAAGGGTCAGTAATCTAGGTAAGATTTGCACCAACAAGTTTGTCAATCTTGAGAACGTTTGCCACATGGTAACGAAAACGTCGGATAAAAATGTAAAAACGTAAATAATTCTCGTTTTTACATTATTAAAAAAGTAGTTTTATTACAAGTAGAGAACGCGTTAATGTTAGAAAATAATTCACATACAAAATAGTTACGAAGCTATAACGCTAAGTTATACCCCTGAATTTTCTATTATTATCAGATTGTTTAAGTGTTTAAGACGTATGCACATTATAATTAATACATCGTTTATTGGAAACCCATGATAGAAGAGAGCGATTGTAAAAGTCTATATATCGCCATCCAGGGTTCTGGAGACGGTAAACTTTGAGCAGAAGTTCAGCACGCTGCCGCAGTTCAACCCCGATGTGTGCAGTCCCGGCGCCATGGTGGTTCCTTGCAGCCCACAGCTGTACCTGCGGAAGAAGCACAATAAGCTCGGGATGGGTATGTAACCTTCATGGCTAGAATTTTACTGACTGGCATTGGCTTATTTTTGTTTTTACAGATATATATTATTACAGTTTTCATTAATAGCAAAATTTATTTATCTATCAGCAAATATACTAGTGCGGTAATATTACTAGATTCGATCATTGCGGCCTCGAACTCCAATAACAATATATGCTTTTCACGTGGTCCTTCTAAAATCATATCTTGTAGGTTAGTTTGTGTTGAATCGTATGGAATCAACAATAAACTTTAGTAGACTAGATCTGTAAGCAATATATAAGCAGACTCTTATGATCTAGTTGAGTCATCACTTCAGTGTGTTCCTTCCCTTAGAATTACTGTTATTATTTTAGTCTTTTTCATATAAGAGTGCTCATAAGTAAGCTTATTAAACTAAACTAGATATCGCCCAGTGTCCGAGATTCGACCATTATTAATTAAATGTTATAAAATCTCTTTAATTAATTACTTAACATTCAAAAGACCATTGATGTTAGGTATGTCAATGAGTCATTCAAGCGGTAGTGAGTTTTTTAGTTATTTTAATTATTGTTAAGTCATTTTAAGTAATGCATGCGTTTTATATAAAAAAGTGTAGCTTTAGTCGCAGTTTAAGTTAATGTAAAATAAATGTAATGGAGATGTTGTAGTACTTCTCCACATTAACTTTAACTGTCACATTTCACGTTCATCCGTTCACACATTACCTTAAAAAAACGTACAAATGTTTCACTTCACATAATAATAATGTATTTATAATATATCAAATAAGATTAGGTACCATAAATAAGAAAAATACGTCGCATTGGTAATAATCAATCCGTCCTTTCCAGATGAAGACGGCACTGTCGTGACACCGCAGATGGAAGCCGAAGTGATGAACGGCAGCAGCATGCCGACTCCGCACTCGTACGGCACCCCGCACACTACCACTAAGCTGGTCGGCAACACGTTCTTCGGGCCGGACTTCAATCTGGACACGTTTAGAGGTGAGGCAGTAGACATATGTTCGATGCTGAAAAAAATCTGTGAAATGCGATTTTCACCAATGACATACGATGGTCTATTTCTTCATCCAATCACAATGCTTGCTTTTCAAACGTTTTCTTTATCGGATTTCAACGACTCTATTTGCAATCTATCTCTATTAAATATTCTATACAATTTTAGACTCTGAGACAGCGAACTTGTTAAACAAATTGAATACTGGTGAATTGATACCTCGCCGTCCCAACAATTCAACTCTTTTCGGTCTCAGGGTCTAAGCGAATTTCAACCCAAATGATCAGAATTAAAGTCCAAAATGAACCGACAATCACTCCCGCAGCGTCGGAAGGCCTGGACGAGATGTCCCCGCGCAACACACGATCGGGCT
>JACJUM010002477.1:8740823-8820954 GCA_020976665.1 Heortia vitessoides
GGCGTGCGGCGCGCGGGGGGAGGCGGGCCACCGCCGCGTGCTGGAGCAGCGCCGCAACCTCGTGCTCAAGCTGTTCAAGGACCACGGCATGTTCCCGAGCTCGCAGGCCACCACCACCTTCCAGGTCCTAACTTTGTCCTGTGTTCATCCGTCGGTTACACTTGTGGCTAAAAGACCACCGTGATTTATTTAATTTCGTAAAATATCCTTCGTGATAGATCAGGTCGACGAACAATACAGTTCGCGTGGTAGTAAGCGTCCCAGCAGCCTTTAGACGTTCGTAATATCACAAGGATATCGCTAGCGCGTTGACAACCTTGTGACTTGAAGATATTATGTCACATTACCTAGTAATTTCACTGCCTCTCTCACCCTTCATACCAGAATACTGTTATTTGGCGGTAGAAGTAGTTGAGAGTGAGGTAACAATGAGGTACCGGCAGAATAGAATCAGAATAGAAGTACATCCCTCTGTACCAGGTGTCGTAAGAGGCGACTAAGAAACCAGAACCGACAGATATGTCCATCCGAAAGAGTGTAGCTCAAATGCAAAGGGTGGGTATGGGCAGCAGCATTCTCGTTGCGAAAGCTGCGGACTGCGATTGTCCAATGCGGCAATTATGGGCAAAATTCCCCTTTTCCTGGGGAGGCCAGCAGTGAACTTCCAACGGCTGTAATGATGATGATGTTTGTAATGATAATGATGAGGTACCAATACAGTTAATGTTTACTTCATTTAAATATGTCAATGTGGAGTTCAAACAGTAATTGCGTAATGGGGATATTTTGTATTTATAGTTCACATTAAACTTCATTTTGTTACATGTAATTAACTGAGAATGTATCCCCAGGCGACGCACATGGACATATTCCCGACGAAGATGTCGCTGCAGCTGAAGATCCGCGAGGTGCGCCAGAAGTTAATGGCGCAGTCCAACCTCACGCCGCACTCCGAGGTCAACACACCTACTAGTGAGCATTCGCGTTTTTTATATCAAACTCCATGTTTAAATAATATAATATTTTGATTATAATTATACAATCTTTCATTTCCTTTTTCATTCCCGTAATAGGTAAGTTTTAGGATCAAACCCGTATCAATGATTCAAGCGTGAAAAGGTAACAGGTCGAGTTTTTAACTTGACATATATAATAGGCAGATGGCGCAAATGGTAGTAATCCTATCTTATGCGCTAAGGGTCGCTGGTTTGATCCCCACCCAAGTCAAAACTTTATATGTTTGGGTGTAAAAAATAGAAATATCTGTTGTGTCTGTAACACAAGTTAAGCTTTAAGCGGACTCATGACAATGTATGTTATGGGAATATATTTTTCAGACGTGAACTCACCCATCGTATCTGCGCTGCAGCCGACGTCGACGGCCAGTTAGCGGTGCGGGTACACCATCTCCATTGTGGTGCACGAGTAGCGCCGCGCTGTGACAGATCGCCTCGCCACCATCGCGCCTGTACGTCTACTAGGGGTGCCTGCTCCGCTCGTCGGGGTTACATGAGCGATTCCCGCGTACTTGTATGTTACTTTTCGAAATTGTGAATCGTCAGTGGAGTTGCCAAAGTTAATGCATTCAAAAGAATCCTCGAAATCTGAGGAGTATTGGTAAAAAAATAATATTTTTAAACTTATAATTGAAAAGCGTATACTTACATACTGTTAGAACTTCATTGATGGTTGGATTCTGGAACTTCATTGGAGTATTGGATGGATAAAATAAAACCACGAAATCAGAAAAGTAAGAATCATGCGTGTTCGAATCACTCCTTAACTCGGATTCGTTAGCAGTTTATCTAAAGTAGGTTATGCAATTCGTTTTATTTCTCACAGATCAAACATTAGATATATATTTGTTCTGTGCGAAATGTAGTCGTCGATGAATGCTATGCCTGTTAGATTGGATCGTGTCCAAGCAGCGCGCGCACCGCAGAGCTGGGCCCGCGTCAAGTCGGAATATAGTAAATGGATACTTTACAAATCTCTGTCTGCAGGTCCTCGGTGATTTTAAATTGTACTTAAAATCTATCTAGCTCTAAATCGGGTGTGTGCATTATAATCGCAGTATAGATATCTTATCTGTCATCGCTTATATAGTGATTTCGTCCTATGGATATTATGGCGCGTTACACGTACGTGTGGCGGCCGTATTGTACCGCAATGGAGTTGAAGACTATATCAGAGTTTGTTGTGTCCACTCAAGCTCGACTGCATTTAAAATATGACTTTGGTAGTAATCTTTGGATACGGTAAAAAAATTCACGTAGCTTAGCTTAAGAAAGGATAATACTTAACATTTTCGAAAGGTTGGCGACGAGTGTTTTCTCTCTAAAGTCCTTCCAAATTTCCTTTCACCTGTCTTTGTATCGTTTGTCGCTTTCTTGAATCATTTGAACGTAGTCCTTTCCATTGACTAATTAAGGCGTAGCTATAAATAGTGATGAATGTGAACTCTTTGCTACTGTAGCGAATTCGTTGTTATAAAATATATTTTTAATATCGCTTCACAATCTGGACGATCATTACGACCATCATATCGTTCAGACAAAACAGAAAAACACAAAAAAATATCATAATTATGCCATCACGTGTATTTTTATTTACAACGCTATGTAGACTCTTAAAGACAATTTAATAGCTATTTACTTCACAAGTTCGATTGGGTAAGGTATATATATATATATACCTAATATAAGATGTGTTTAAGAGTTTATAAATAAAGTTGTAAGTGTTTAGTGTTCTAGTGCTGAGTTGCAGTTATGTATCTAGCGTCATCTTTATTTCGTATTTATTTCAGTGAAGTTAGCACGTTACTCACTTTAGGCACGATCTCAGTATATTTGTGTAATATATTTAAGTCCTCATAGTTGGTGTGCCAGGTTGTGTATTTGTTGCGTTTGTGTTATGCCGTATCATGTTTAATATTTTCTGTTACTGTATTCCACTGTTGCATCTATATACCTACTAGCGTACGATATCTGACACTAGAAGTGAATATCAATTTAGTGTTACATAGATTATGAAGGTGGTACAGAATAAGAGGGATCATATTTAAATATGTTCAACGAGTTATGATTGTAGTGCCCCTACTACTGTGTTAAACAGTGTACAATGTTGATCTTTAATTACTTCGATTCCCCGATATAAAACATGATGTTTTATAAAACGAAAATGCCGATATTTCTACGAATTGTTCCAAGCCTAATTAATTTTAAAGTTTTATTATTCAATCGGTAGGTACTAGATAGCATAAATTTATACTTGCATGTATATAACAAAACTATGATGGTATTCAAATTATAGCTTTACCACGAAATTGCCTCTAGAAAGCTTGTTCCGTATTGATATGATTTTTTATATTCCACCATCGCTTCTGTTCAACTCCTTATAAAGTATGATGAGTCCTCATTCAGAGATGCATTTATGTTAAAATATCTAGGTGTACTTGCGAACTTTCGATACGACACGAAAAAAAGACCTACATTTCGACTTCTTGTTTTATAAAATTGGACTAATAAATTCATGGCCTGCGTGTATGGGAATGGATGCTTTATTGAAGCAATTTAGATTTGAAACTGGTGCGTATTCATATTTTTTTTAAGTCGTAGTTATTTTATATTGTTTCTATTTATGTTGTGATGTCGGTCTTCCACGAGTTTGAGAAATTTTTCATTTTATTAGATGATTATTGTAATCTACTTATTATTTCTATGTACAGTGATATACTTTAAGTATTCGTTTTTGGATGCCATGTCTTAACGGTGATTACAAATATTACAAAATTGTAATAGATAAAATAATTAGTAGTTTCTTATAAAAGTAATTGTCTTGTGTCTTTTCAATAAGTTGTGAAAAGATATTTTTTTAAACCAACATAATAACAACAGTGGTTTACAAGCTCAAATCATTATTGACACTAGGTAAATCAATATTTATACATATAATAATCTCATTGTAAATATTAGATTTATTTTAAACTAGTGTTAAGAGTTCCCGGCTCTCAAAGTAATTAAGTTTTTATTTAGATAATGCTAATAATTATAGATAAAAGATTAAAAAAATATATAATTTATAATGAAATTTCGGCCAACACAAATGTTATGTAAATCAAAATTGTATTTTTAAATGATCTCTTCGGCGTAAATAGAATTTAGATAATTGCTTTAGGAGACCGGACGTAAAATGAATTTATTAAAAATATAAATGTAAGAGATATTTTCGCACTGTTAAATAAATATAATCTTGATAGAGTAGACGGGGTGTTACCATATCCTGATACTACGACATTTGAAAAGCCCTGTTTTTACTGCCCATCCGTTGGTTATTTGTGGTTTTAGGAATTGGTATGCAGCTCCGTGTAGTCAATTGGTCAAGTCGTATACAGTTTCATAAATAGCATACAAACAACTGTTGTTACCAATTAGTCATAATATAATCACACATTATCAATTATATTGTTGTGTAGTCTAGTCTGGGTTACTTGCATAGAACTATATCCCATTCTATTATAAAGAAAGTGAAGTTTACATCACATTTCTTTGTATGAATCAATAGTTCTAGATTAGTCCAGATTAGAACTTCATTGGTAGTGTGGTCACACACATTTTTATTCCGGACAATTTTAGATTTGAAATCCAACATTGAAAAATTAAGACCACAAACATAATATATTTATAGAACATAATATAATAGTTTAATCTATGGGTGAGTGTTTTAGAGCACTGTGTGAGAGTCCTGTGTTTGCAAACACTCACCTGCAATATTTTCTCAATTTTTATCACATACAAATATGTGATTCAGTCTATTTGTAACAGACATTACATTTTATAGAAATCAATGATTGTAATCAACACTAATTTTAATATTATATAATATCAACGGATTTGTAAAAACCCATAGAAATATGACTTAAACACTATCAAAGTTTTTGTTGATTTTGTCAGTGGTAATTTATTTTTTAATTAATAATAACGTCATTGTTTGTTAGCACAGTTTTTAATTGTCGGATTCACATAATTATGATTTTATTACAGTTCGCTTTTGTTGCAATATCTTTTAACATAGCCTAAAAATTATCAATTTGTTTCAAGGTTTATGATTGCAATGGTTTGTACTGAATGTTTCAATCTGTCTTAATACTGTCCATTACCTGAAGTTTGTTGATAATACTTATGTTTTGGAGTTATATTGTGTTTTGAGTGAATGTCTTTATTTCAGTGTGTTGTTGTAATAACAAATATGAAACAAATTTTAATGGAAATAATAAGCTGCATATTATTAGTGCCTTATTGACTTGCAAATCTTGGTATATACCATAAAGATTTTTTTTTTAATAAATTTCTAGGCTTTGTCAGTCAATAACGATGGATAATAGAGGCAGGACTCTTTATTAGACTGAATTTAATATGTTGCATATAACAAGTTAGTGTTATATTTTAAGAAATTTTAGTAATTATTTGAAAAGGACATTTTAATAAAGCATTTCATATTCGTTATTTATTTCTTCTACATAAGGCATTAGTCTAATTGGTTAGTCAAAGTGTCGTAATTGTAAATATCTTGTTTAGAAGTTTTATTTAGATTTAAGTGTTCAATTTAATGTATGTTAGATTGAATTAGACAAAATCATCTGAAAAAATATGTGAAGGTAGCCACATACCATGTTTATAATGTTTATTAATCCAAAAAAAGGACCAAAACAATGGCACTTAAACTTAGACAATGTAATCAACAAAAACCCTGAGAAATCATTGTGTGCAGGTAATAGTCAACCCGTTATGTGGACAGTTTGTTCAAGCATATTGGATCATTGTACGAACTTATGTTAAAACATAAAAACCACAAAAACATTTTGAGTATTTTATTTCTACATTCCTAATGGCCTTGAGATAATAGTTGTAATAAGTAATAATTTATTTAAATTTTACTATCAGGAAGCATTTACAGCGTTTATCAGTAGTTTTGGATTGTCCTCTTCCAATATTGACAGAGCTGCCTGTAAGGCAATATTATCCCCAGGATCAGTAATTACCAACATTTTTAAAGCCTTCATCCTGGCCAGTGCAAAAATACTACCTACACAGAATTGGCAACCACTAATGTCTAAATATTCTAAAGTATTTCCAGTGTAGCCAGCAATTCTATCTAAACACCATACATCAACATATATGTTATTTTTCAATGATAACCACTTCAGGAAATTAAGCCCATATAAATTTCCCAACCCTTCATAACGAATACCATTGTGATGGAAATTTTTACAATCTATGGCTTCCACCAAATATCCATCTACATAATGATCTGGTAATTTTAGATTGATTATGTCACCTTTGATCCAGTCTCTTGAATCTTTTAATCTGAAAATAAACAGTTTATCACATAATTCAATCTAAGGACAAAATTGTTTAATAATAATTTTAAATGAAAATATAAATATATATTTACTTACCGAACTGCACAGTGACGATAAGTGAAGAAATGTACTGCTGCCAGATTTGGTCCAAGAGTTGCCACACGTTCAGGTAAAAATTTTTGGTTTTCAATCTCCTGAAGTTCTTTCATGTTTGCCCACCATTCCTTTACTTTTTGTACTGTTAAATTTGGTGCTTGTGATAACAGGTACAAAATATCTGGACTTGGATTTTTTTCTACAAAAACGGACAGTTTACTTTTCCATTCACCTTCTCTTTGTATCCATGGCCGTCTCCATTCAGGATAAGGTTGTCCATGTACAATACGAACTCTATCATCACCGTCTTCATGCTTTTGATATATTGATTTCTCGCAGTAACTTCTTGAGGTTATGTACAGAGAACGCAGAAATTTGCTTGGTTTCATGATATGTGCCATCACTTAATTTTATTACACTACTAGTGAGCGCTAATCAATTAACATTTTACGGTTAAATTTATATTGTAGAGATAACTCGTATACTACACAAACAACACCTTTTATATTTTGTATTAAGTAGATGTCAATGTCAAAAGTCAAAATTGACAATTTCCTGTTAAGTGTTCAAGTTAAGTAAGTAGTAGTAGTTAAGCAATAAAGAATGGGGCAGAAATGCATAAATCCATTTTAGATTTAGAATTAGACTATATAAAATACACATCGCAACAGATCGTTCTACACATTTATATCAAAATTTCTTGTTCGATATTGAAATTATTCTCTGGCTTAGAATCTTAAATTGATGTCTGAAACTTGAAACTGCTCGACCGATTCTTATGAAATATTTTATGCATATTCAATGAGTCTGAGAATCGGCTACTATCTGTTTTTCATATCTTTAAGTGATAAGGGTGTTCACCCCAAAAAAAAAAGTATTTTTATTATGTGGCATTTAAAAATACCTGCATATAACCCTATATTTTTACACTTCTATTACCAACTCTTATTTTTGGATAGTCGATTTAGTAGTTTAATAACTCAATATAATTTATATGACAGAACAACGTTTGCTGGGAAAGCTGGTATAAAAGATATAAGAGTAATATTTTTTACAGGGTTTTACTTTGGGGTTAGCAAGTCAATTTGAGCCTTTAAGAGGTTTCGTGATCTAGATAAAGAAATTAGAGTTTAGTAGCGTTATAATTTATTAGCCAACTTCTCTTGCAAGAAGAATTATGTCGCAACCTGACAGCTAAAATTCAAATGTCGCGCCGACTCCATAGAGAACAATAAATATTCTGATTTATCCTACGGGAACATGTTTTAATAACGGGAATACGGGATAAAAAATACCCTTTATGCTATTCCAGACTGTATCAATAATCTCAGTTCTACATTTTTTCCCTATTGGATGAGCTGTTCCGGCATGAAAGTGACTAATGTACATCCATACTCACAAGTTTTCGTGTTTATAACAAGTATATGAAAGTATTAAGGAGACACAATTTAAGGATTGTTCCCTGTTGGTGTGGTTATAGAAAATAAATTTTTCTTAAAGAAATTTTTGGCAGGCAGGTGTAGGTATGACATGAATTATCTAATCAAGCAAGGTAAGACTACTAAAAAACCTATATTATGGCATAACTAGAAGAAATTTTATTTGACTTCGATGGGCTAATCTGTGACAAGTGACAATATCGAATATTCTGATTACTGTACTATAAAGTCCTGATTCTAACTGACACGTAACCTCTACATGTTTTACTACTTTGGTCACCATTTTTTAAAAGCCCATGTCTTGGGAAACTGCAAAGATAAAACTAAAGAACGACATATACACGCTACTTCTTTGTTCACTTCGAGTTAGTACTTAAGCGTGTTAAAGATACCTATATATTACAGTTGTGAACTCCGGTGCGGGAAAGAAAAGTTGTGACATCCTTCTAACAAGTTGAGTAGCCAAGCAAGTAATACTTTTTTCAGTGTATTTAAATTAAGTGATTGCAATACTTCACGATAAAATGATGTTGTGTTTTTTAAACGTTTGATAAACTTTAAGGCAGCACGTAAATGTTTTTAATTATTTTTGATGTCTACAAATGTAATTACCATTTTTTTCTCTGATTAAAAATGATTTATTACCACGTGAAAAATATGTCCCGCGCAAAGATGTCTTCTATGAGGAAAAACTCGTTGTCGTCTAAGAATTTCATAAGTTTCGAGTCTGGTGAAGCGCAGGCGATATATGCGTGAATTTTTGACATCCAAGAACGGGCGTATAATTTAAAAAGAAGTGCGATGGTTTTGCGATTGCTTTGATTCACTTGTACAAAACGCATCAGATGAACCTATACACAACGAATTTGGAACGTAAAAACTATCTTACAAAGTTTAATATCTATTGCGGAGTTTTGACTGATTTGTATAGGTTAACCGGCAGCCTTGTGAACAGCGATTTTAAGAGCGGTCGATCTAAATCGCGGGTTTCCAACCAGCATTCAAAAAATAGTATACGAAAAACTTTGAAATGTTTGGTATAGATTTGTGCAAATATTCACAAAATTACTAGTGTACGTTCAAAAACCGTATTGATTCAAAATTGTAATTAAATATTATTGTTAACTAGCAACGTTTTATAGAACTTAAAAATTTTGTTATACTGATTTTGCACTTATTTTTTACCCCCTTAAGGGATGATTTTCATATTAAATTTTAAAGAAAATTCAATATAAAGGATATTGATTTTTATTCGAAAACTTCAAAAACCGCAGAGGTTTATACTATTTTTACACAACCGTCTTACCGTCGCTGTTCTAAATCATGAGATATATAATTATTCTTCATTGCCTCCTCTTTTCCGCCCAATTTAAAAAAAAAACCGGGTTGTATTTAACATACGCATACATTTTAATAATATTTAAAACCGTCAGCATTTTAAACTAAAAGCTGTAGTAGCTTTATAATACCCACGCACAGAGACATATTTAAAAATGTTTCTGCGTCCATTCGCGCTTCCGGCGGACAGCCTGAATCGCCCTACATTTGCATAGCCCAGCTACAAACACAATTTTCGCATTTCCGAGCCGTTAGGTCACAGTCGGGGGTTATGATTAAAGCACCGGTATAATTTGTCTTCAATATTTCCGCAGCGAAATGAGGTTCCTATGTTGTACCTTTTTAAGTAACAATGCTGGGTTTATAGTGTTTATTTAGTCGGTTTTGACTTTTTTGGTGGCAGAAAATGAATGTAAACAATAAAAAGTGTGTAGGTATAGATTATGTTATTTGCTAATAATGTAGCTTGCCATTAATGTAATAACTCTTGAAGTCAGCTTAGTATTTATTAAGTTCATATAATACAAACGCATAAAAAACGAATCTTAAGTAAATCTTGCCTCTTAAGAAAACATCTAAATAATGTAGGGATCTCAGATTTAGTTACTTGGTAAAGATGTAGGTTTCTTATAGTGAGATTATTATTTAAATCAATTTAGCAGATTTTGAGTTAAATCGTAAACAAACAATCAAATCTTTCCTCTTTATAGTATTCGTTTCAATAAGATCGTTCTATATACAAAACGTTGATGATAGAGCAATACCGCGCAAGTAGCAGTTGCAAATAAAGTTGAAAATATAATTAGAAAAGGTAGAAAATGGACCTTATTAACATAAGCTACATACGCGGTATTGAAGTTGTCATCGACTTTCGTCGAGTCGTCTGCATTGGTACCTCACTCTCGCCTGTATCAACCGCCAAATAGTGTTCAAATTGCTGTGTTTCGGTTGTAGGTAAGAGTGAGAGTGGCAGTGAAATTACTGGGTAATGTGTGATAATGACATAGTGTTGTCAAGTCACAAGGTTTGCAACGCGTTAGTGATATCTTTATGATGTTGCGGGTGTCTATACGCTGCGGTGACAGTTACTATCACGCGGACTGTGTGCTTGCTTGTAGACTTGGTCTAATAATCAAATTGACTATATTATTACTAGCTTTCCGACAACTCAAAAAATAATTAACAATGTCTTTAAAATCGGGCAAGAAGTTAAGTTACGTAAGAACACAGAAAATGTTGGGACTGATTTCCTACACTTTTGGTGTTGGTGCGGAATTTGAACATCCTTGCACCTCAGTCTATGGCCTTAAACATTAAATTAAAATTTAATTAAATTATTCTCATAGATCTTTAAAATTCCTTAGTGCAGTTTTTGTCAAACAAACAAAAATTGATGTTTGTGGGAGGTTTATATCTACAAGTATATATCCTACAAAGCAAAAAAATCAAGAATTGAAATATGATGTAGTAACAAACGTATTTTAGTGCGTTTAAACTGCAATCGATGGCTAAACCTAACAAGATAGCTGAAATTAATGTACTGCTGAATTGTAAACCTTGAAAGATCGGTGATTAAGGCGATATTTACTTATGGCACTGCCAACAAAATGGGCTCATTTTCCAAGCAATTTTCCTTAATTACTAGTAGTATTCCTTATAATTCATTAGTACTACAATTATTATTCGTTATCCAAGTAATTTCTTTAACGTACATAAAGTGGTATACAATTGTCCTTTACATTTTACGTATCTAACGTACTGAAAAATCTGCAGAAAATATTGTATTTTGTTTCCTAAGTTGAACAACACAATAACATAAAAGTGTTATATATGGGCGTGTAGATCTAAGGATTATACTAGTCTTCGTAATACAAGGGAATTACTTGTTTAGGCGCAAACACAAACTAAAAAATGTTAAGCAAACGTTGTTAGATATACATAAGTTTTCTTATTTTGTCGACAATATATTTTCTGATATATAAACAAATTGTACAAAACCTATAGCAGTGGTATCCCTTATTTTAACACAGATCTTGTCTAATTGATTTGCGCTATACCAGCTATAAAAGTACCTCAGTTTGACTAGACGTAATGGACGAATACGGCTGTACATCCAAGAGCGCAGCTTAAATGTAGGGCGTTGATGAGCAGCATCCCCTATTATTATATATCTAATTGGTTATATCTAACTGTTCTCATCCCACGATATTACGATGGATTCAGCTAAATAGCTACTCTCGAGAGCTACAAAATAGGTTCAATAAAATCTCAAAAGCATAATGTTTTATTCATTTCCAATTCTACATTTTGTAATCTTCGCGTTTAGTTAAATTTATGTTTGCCACTCTGTGGAACAAGCGACCGCGGGTTTGGACAAGAGTTGGTGTTCCGTTCCGGGATGTATTCTGAGACTGGAAAACCGGTTTCATGCAATGAATATAATATATTTATTTCTCTGAATTTTACCGAACTTTGAACCGTTTCCAGTCTCTGCCTTTACGTGCATATTATACACGTAAAATTCAGAGAGACGTTTAGAGATTAATCCGTACGGATATTATAGCAGCGTTGTACCGATGTCTGTCTGTTGTTAGCCAATTTATCGATTTTGATGAAAATTGTTTTTGGATAGCTTGAAGGGAAGGATGTAGGTTACTTATACGAGTATTTATGGGAAGTAAGAGTTCCGGAAGATATCATAGCGGACGAATGATGAAGTCGCGTATGAACTGTAGGTTAGCTCGCGTGTAACGTCTAATGTATGACGGGCCCGATGGCATATTTGGTAGTGTCTCTATCTTATGCGCTTGAGGTCGTGGGTTCGATCACGCACGGTTCCGGCATGCCTAACGTGTTTATTTGACAACAAAAATAAGCACATGGTATTAATAAAAATTGACTTAAATAAGCAATAATGCTAAAATGGAAATTAATAATGCAATCAAGCAAATTTCGATGTTTTGTGACGAGCGTTTGTGTTTGTTCTGCGTCTGAGTATTAAAAAGATATATTTCTGTAAAAACTGCTGTAATATCTGAATTGTGTTAATTCGTAACATGAGTGTTATGAGCTACATACCACTTCAATGTATGACAGTAGACAGTTTACACAGTAAGCAAAAATTGAAATCAGTTCAGTAGTTTAGAAGTTCATCAAGGACAAACACCGTGACACGAAATTTTTACACATAAAGATAAGTTTTACCGCAACAAGTTCTACGTTGTATTCGGTTTATCAGAAATAAATATCGGTTGTTTAAAAACCGTTTCCAGTCTCTCCCTTAAGAAACATACGGTTCAAAGGAAGGCCATTCCTTAGCGACCGATGCTGGCATGGCGCCAGCATACTAAGTTCCAAGTTATTTCCGAACTATTAATCATAATTCAATGATCTCAATGAATCGCCATCTTTCATATTAATCACAAGATTTACTAAATATATTGTCATTGAGACATAAATGTTGTTTATTTGTTATTTGCATTGTATTAATTATCTTTTATATAAACCTTCAACTCGTATGACGTGTATTGGGATGAGATTGAGAAGGCCGCAATGTTATTGTTAACTACTTTGATAAATAATAATTGGCGAGCGGTATTTTCGAAGTATCGTTTAAGCATCTCTCTACTGATCTCTTTGTGATTATAAAAGTGACAACAACAGTATTCGCTGAATGTGACGTTGCGTTGTGTAGATATAGATTATAGTATAATGACATTCATTCATTCATTCATTCATTCACATTATATAACGACATTATTTACTAGTAATAAAAACAAATATAAACTTAAATGATTCCTGACTTAACGCAGCTCCGGTTCCGAGTTAACAAGTGTTTTACGCTTCAATTACAAAATCAGATATATCTATATTTAAATAGTATTATCATAAGGTGACCAGTGTTAAAAATGTAATTTAAATAAATAGGTCATTGAGTTTCCTACTTTAATACTAGTCTGCCGGCACCAGACGGGCCTTATAACTAAGTTTTTAGAAAGTTCATTAAGCGAGCCACTAGAAAAAACCCTTAGACAGGTCTGCAAGAAAAACTGATGGTGATATGGGTTCCTATAACACCTTATGGTGTTATTGGTAAAAATTGTCTTTATAGTAGATGTTAGAGCAATTAAATTTTGTCCCAAGCAGTTTCAATATTAATATAATTTTTTAAGCAGTAATAAGCTTTAGCAATAAGTTTATCTTTTATGAAATTCTTAAATAATTGAATTTTACAAATAATTAAAGTTATTTTAATTATATGTTTGGCCAAGAGGAGAGCCCTGGCAGAGAAGAATAATACCGGCCCTGTACCATGTGTCGTAAGAGGCTACTTGGTACTAGTCAGATGGCGGTCTATCCATCCGTTACAATGCAGCTCAAATGCATAGGCCGGGGATGGGCAGCAGCATCCCCAGCGCGCCAATTATGGGTAAAACTACCCCTCCCTTGGGGAGGCCTATGTCCAACAGTGGACTTCAAATGGCTGGTGTGGTAATTGTTTGGTGGATACTTCTTTTTCATTTAGTGGTGATGTTAATTCGTATATTTTAGTTTGTTAAATTTAGTTGTAAATTTGTTAAAGTTGCGTTAAAAATTAGTAATGGTATTAAGATTTGTCACATTGAGCATGTATTTATGTGATTTATTTATATGGAATACTAAGATATACTTATATAAAAATGTCGTGTCACTATGATTGCCCGTGATGAACTTCGAATCTACAGAAAGGATTTTCATTAATGTTTGCTGTGTACAGTGTTGTCCAATTTGACAAGATAGTTTATATATTAATTTATACATGCAATCATTCTTTACTATAAACATATATAGTTAAGAAACATAGTAGTTTTAGTAGAAAAGGTAGAGATTTGTAGTAGTAGAGCAAAACAAAAAATTGCAATTATGACAAGACAAGAACACGTTTTTTCTTAACCTTCAGATTGTGTCAAGTTATTGTTTCGTAGTTGTTGGAACGCGTGAGGGCTGTGGTTCACATCTATGGAGTACTAGCTTATGTGGTGGGAATCACTGAGCGTAGTTTGCGACGGGGATGCTGTTGTAAATATCCGCCTTGCGTATTTGAGTTACGCAATATATACCTTTATACTGAATTTAATTCGAATAAATTCAGAAACAGCAACGATTCATACAAAATTTGCACTTAAAAACTTTATTCTTGGTGCTCCCCTGCGTTATAAAAGGAATCCTTGTGCAAAAAATCAAATCAAATCTATAATCCTTATAGTATACGCCATTTTTTTTATTTATTTAACTTTATTGCACAAAATGTACAAATGGCGGACTTAATGTCAGATGGCATTATCTCCCAGTCAACCATTACAGAAAACAGAAAAAAAATATAAATATAGTGGTGCAGGCAATATATATATACAAAATAGATAAACGTGGCTGTATGCCATTTTTATAAATAAACGCATATATATATATATATATATATATATACATGGGGATTTCTAAATATTCAACGGAAGCTCGTTTCAAAGTCGTATTGCTGTCACTGTAAAATAGTTTGTCAAAAAACTAGAGTGATGAGGAGTTAAGAGCGAGAGAGAATTAGAAGAACGGAGGTTAGCCATTCATTGATATGTCAGTCAGTCAGTTTCTCCTTTTATATACATAATATAGATTAGCTATCGGACATTCACATTTGACATAGGCTACAAGAGATTTCCGATAGAACCGCTTGCATGCAGCCTGTATCCTTCGCGATAATGTGAACAAATAAAATATTATTTGAAATAAAATTATCATTCAATCTCCGTATCTTCTCTATCTCTATTACTAGGGTATTAACATGTTTTAGTAGCGCTTTAGGTGCACCTTTTGAGAGATAGTTGACAAACTTGGGCAGGAGGTAAATTTGATTGCGTTTAGCGAACGAGTAAGATTCCCGGTGTCAAATATTACAGTCTTCGGTGACCAACTTGTTGAAACTTGGTCTTCCTTGAGCTATAGGTCAATATTTTTTTTCTTTTTAGTACTCCGTTTCTTTAGTAGGAAATGAGGAATCGTCACCTGTCTGTCGTCTGTCTGTTAAGCCGTTTTTCTTAGTATCAATTTAAATTTTCAATTAGAAAATTTAAATGCGTACGGATTTTATCATTTTTTTTGATCATTGCCGTTATTCGTTACCAGCGGCTTCGCTATTATAATTGGATTATATTTAGAACAAGCGGCGCCCCGCGGTTTTTCCCGCTTAGTCCCGATCCCGTGGTAATAATAAACAATATCATTGGTCTGAGTTACTTCTTATAACATCAGCTATCTGCCCCGTTAAAATCAGTTCAGCCGTTTTGGAGATGAGGCAGAACAAACAGGCAAACATGCAAACATTTTTTTTATATTTAATTCGGTACATTGATTGTTATGGGCTATTAGTGAAAAGCTGTTAATTTGAAATTAAAAATAGACACTTTAATTTTATGTTCATATAGGTATAACTTTCATGAGTTTTATTTATTTGTTAGTTTTAATTATATTTTCTGCAATAAAAGGAGCCTGAGCTATTATAATGTCTGCTATCTGTCGCTGATATTCCTTTTGCAACAAGTCTCAATGTTTTAGGGATTAGCCGGTGCTACCCGTACTAAGCCAGTTCAATTTTATTATATTTTGTAGCTACAATAAATAGCTTACAATAGCTATATTTGATTATTATTATCATTGTATGCCATCGTAGAATACGGCCGGACTGAGGCCTTCCCGAAAGACTCTCGTTTTAGGGACTTTTTGGCTCATTAGTGTGCTGGGCAGGATTGATACCTACTGCATGTTTTTTTTTATTCTTTGAAGTAAACACAAAATGAATTTGTGATAATGGTTTTGTTAGTTTTTAAAAACATTCCCGGTCACGTTATATACAGTTAAAAATAAATGTGTCAAGTTCGCATAAATAACTATGGAATGTTATCATAAAGTCTCGTCTTCATACTACTACAAGATGTCTGATCGGTTTGAATAAAATAAGACGGATACCAATTAGAATATCGGAGAGAAACAGCACCGCGCAGTACAAACTTGGACTACCATATATTACCTGCACATACTGAATGTTGTTTTCAATGTGTTTGAGTCACTGCGAGCCTGGTATGTATGTGAGGTGGCTGGGTATCAAATTAGAAATACGCGTATGTATACAATGCGAGGTGCAACTTTAAATATCCACTCGTGTTCCTGTATTCCTGACCTGATAAAAGTTTCATTTATCAGGTCATCATTCACAGTCATCATTATCATTATCATATCAGCCGTACTGATGGTGTACCCAAGTGATTTCCGAAAGTACCGGTTGCATGCGACCTATATCCAAATAGTGTATACACCTATAGTTGACATTTTGTACTAATATATACTAGTAATTAGTAAAGAGAAAGCCGTGTTGTCCGGCAATGTATAAAAGTACCTCTTCCTGTACCAGGTGGCGCAAGAGATTACGGTACCGAAATTTGTCGGTTTAATATTTATCCTAAACAGGTCAAATGCAAGGGCGGATAACAGCATTCTTATCGCGAAGCTATGCTGTATCATTGCCACCAAATTGTGTGATTGCCTGTCTAACGCTGCATGTATTGGCAAAATCTTTTCTTTCTTGGGGAGCCGTATGTTACAATGGCGAATGTGATGAGTAAGTGTAATTTTTTAAATAAATGAAATCTTCTCTTTTATGTTGCCGTATATTGTCTGATTTAGAATCATATTTCATGATAGTAAATGTTTGCATAATTCATGTAATTATAACCGCTGTAAGTTATATAAAACACGCGATATTAAATTTAAGTCTATTTTAGTTTAATGGTTATAGTATGAATAGTTATATTATTAAACTATTTATCCTTTACTATTTTACTTGAAAGTGTTAATGCAAATTTTTAGGATTATTTAGGAAAAGCAAAGCTTCAACTTTATCATATCTCCAAATATTTTTTTAGTAAAGTTATAAAAATGCGAATGAGTCAAAACATAAGCCCACATTATTTTGGTGATGTTTTATGAAGAGAATAATATTTAGAGCATAATAAGTATCTAAATATTGTTGGTGTAACACTGATCCGCTCCCTGGTGTAAACTTTAAAACGAGTAACTTCAAAACAATTTGCGTCAGATATTTCCCAGAGGGCGGCACTGTCTCCGTGAAACTCACACAGTAAAAATAAGCGGGAAATTGGCGTCCCAAAATGGAGATCGCCTGCAACAGAGTAAAGTTAAATCTATTTCTTATTCGTGAACTATAGATAGTCTTTTAGTTTTTAGTTATTTCTATAGACTTTCTATAGATAAAAAAAACTAATCATTTATTGAAATATATTATTATCACATCAGCTATTGGAAGTCCACCGATGGACATAGGCCTTCTCAAAAAAGGTGTAATTGCCCATAATAACCACGTTGGGTGAGCGTGTTGGCAATCGCAGAGCGCAGCTTTCGCTTTGCGATGCTGCTGCCCATCCACGCCCTTGTGCATTTGAGCTACACTGATTCGAATGTATATTTTGCCATCTATCGGTTGTGGTATCTTAGTCGCCTCTTACGACATCTAACACACAGACACGGACAGATAGATAATACATACATACATAATATTTTCTCCCTTATGCGTTTACTCTTCATAATAAAACAACTCGGTAAGCGACTAATAATCAGTTTATAAATTTATTTACATATTCTGTTCAACATTTTGACCTTGCGGCCACTTGAGAAAATTATAAAAATTGTCATAGGTTGCGCTTATTGAAGACGTAGAGTAAGTTAAAAGAGTAGTTTAATCATAATACGTACATACATATTTTTTTTCTTAAGTAAAACATGCTTAATCTTCTACCTAAATTCACGATATATTTACTTTTAAATACATAAAACAACTTACAAAAGCCTAAAAACACTTAAAGTTTAATATAAATTAGACTGCACCTAAAAACCTAGAACTAATATGCTGAATACCAGCGCTTTTCCCGTTAGTAAAATACATTTAATAAACTAACCCCATACTCAATAGCGTGAAAATCATAGAACATTTTCTAAAAAAAATTATACATAGAAAGGAAAATTTCAGAAAATCATAATAATATTAATATGTTATCATAAATTCACACCGCATATCATACATTAACCTGACTCCGCATGTCATACATTTAGTGTGTTGGACGTTTAGTTATTATGTTATTAGATATATATATACATACATAAACATATATAAAGGCCTATTTGCAGCTTTTATAACTCTGCGTGATACTTATAATGACGATTATAAAAATAATAATGTTCTTTATCGTTTTCTAGATACTAGTTAGTATAAGCGAAACTGCTTTAAATAGGCCTCTATTTATGATTGTTCCGCCAAGTACAAACTTAGACTCAGACAAAATAAATGGATAAGAACCTTGATACGAAATATGTTTTTTCGAATGTTTATTTTTCCTTAACATAATGTAATCTAAATCACTAGAAATAAGTAGATGAAAGATATACTCGTCATTCTCACCGTTAAATGTTTTATTTGACGTACACAATGCTGGCCTACTCTGACTTCCGGCCGTCAGAAGAAATATAAAATATCATTTTGTTGTCCTTTTTCTACAATAGGTATCTTTTTTGAAGTTGTTATTTTTACCTGAATTGGAATAATTTTACACAATATACACAAGAAAATTTTAGGCGTAGGTAAAACAACAGTCCCGAATTTGTACATATTGAAAAATAAAATTAATAATATTGTTAATATGTAAACAAGCTGTAGGGTGCCGGCAGAGTAGAATAGTACCTCCTCCTGTGCCAGGTGTCGTGAGAAGCGACTGAGGTACTAGAACCGACAAATGGTGGTATATTATTATATTTGTGCTTTAAGCGACTTATCATGGAACCAGGTCCTGCCTTAAGGAGTATAGTTTTATAAAAATCGTTTGGGAAGCAGAGTCTATCTGGTTCTAAATAGTTGCGAGCCACTAATTTAGACGAATCATCGTTATATTACAAAAAATAGTATAGAAAACTTATATTTAACAAAGGTGCATCCCTGCATACTGTATCTACAACATACGCTGAGTATTCTCATTAAAATCCTGCTCACGTGCCTCTTCCCGTTCCGAACAAACATAACGTTTGATTGGCAATGACGACTCGACAGCTATTTACCCGGCTTTTTACTGAATTTAAAACATCCACATTTGTTATTCTTGTTCATAGATGGGTCGCTTTTAAAAATTATCCTCAATTTAATTTGGAGTGAATGTAAACTTTGCTATGTTGTGATTTAAATAGCATTAAGTGAATGAATGACGTTTTTTTATATATATTTGATTTTTTTATACACACATATGGACATCCACTACTGGACATAGGCATCCCCAGGCGTGGTGGTTACTTCAAAAACGAAACTGAAAGAAAACCTAATATAATAAACAAAAACTACATGATGACTGACACTGACATGATGTAGACCTCTTACAAGGGTCGTCTGCATTGGTTCCTTATTCTCACCTATTTCTACCGCCAAATAGCAGCGTTCGCATTGCTGTGTTCCAGTTTGAAGGGTAAAAGAGAGGCAGTGAAATTACTGGGTAAATTTGGCATTATATCTTCAGTCCACAGGGTTGCCTACACGCTACTGATATCCTTGTGATGGCACTAACGTGTATAGGGTGCGGTCACGTTTATCCAGCGGACAGTATGCCTGTTTGCTAACTTTTTAATATAAAAAATCTCATAGCAATCTTCTAAACAACCTTCAAAAGATCGGAGAAAATGGATGAATAAACTTTGTAGCATTGGATGTTAATATTTCATATAGTTTAAGAAATTTTAATATATGATAAGATGAACTTATATCATCATATCAGCCATAGAAAGTCCACTGTTGAACATATGCCTTCCCAAGGTAGGGGGAACTTTACCCATAATTGACGCGCTTGGCAGCGTGATGGCGAAAACGGTGCGCAGCTTCGTGACAAGGCTACTGCTGCCTATCTTCAGGTTTTAGTATTTAACCCAGCTCAAATACTAAAATCCCACTGTTTTGTTTATATAAACTGCCATCTGCCAGTTTCGGTACCTTAGTCGCCTCTTACGACACTTCAACACCACCGGTACCCCACGGCTGATTATATCACGAGATTGTTCAGAACTACTCTACTTTTACTGTGGTTACCGGATGAGTATAATAGTATCTAGTCGTAAGAGGTGACTTCAAGGTACTAGAATCAAAAGATGGCAGTCCCGGCCCGCCAATATCCATCGAAATAGGGTAGCTCATCAGGAACAGAATATAAATGGGTAGCAGAATACCCGTCGCGGGGCTATGCTCTGCGATTGGCACCACGCCGATTCAGCACAATTTAATGGGCATGTCTCCCGTTGGGAAGGCTATTTGTCTAACTGTGGGCTTTTTATGGCTGCTTTGATGATGATCACGAAAAATAGTCATGTTCTGTAAGAAAAATATATATTCATAATAAAACTACTCCATTATAGTTTTTGGAGAAAAAAATGTTTTAATATTTTCTAACGCGTTTACTACTCATTATAAAACTACTCGTTTAACGGCTTTGAAACGCGGTTTGTCTTTAAACGTACATAATTTACGCCTGTGTCCCATCGGGGTAGCCAGAGACTATAGATTTACTAACTTCATTGGTCTTTGTACGAATGACAGATCCACTAGTACTATGCTAATAAATTGAAAATGCTATGCTCATTTCATACTCTGTTAACCAATGTGTACCAATTATTCATGGTCATATAATATAATTCCGAATTATACCCGATCTCAGGATATTATTCGAATCATATAAAGTATTATTATATGTATTTACTAGCTTTTCACCTGCGACTTTGTCCACGAGGTCTTTAACTTTATATTTCATCTATGAGGATATCTTGCAATACGGGAAGAAATCTATGCCGGTCTAAATTATGCAAAAAGCCGTGTCGATTCCATAGAAGAATTAAAATCCAGAATCATCCCACGAGAATATATTATCCGAATTAAAAAGAGGTTTATGTTACTCCATACTATCTACATATAATCCCTGTTCCAATCATCCAGATCTGTTTATCCGTTCCGATCGTTAAAATAGTAACAAACGTACACTAATACATTGTCACATCTATACTTACTAACTTTCACGTTTATAATTTTAGTAAGAAGTAAGGATCTGAATTTCATTCTGTGCAAAAATCTAAATTTCTTTCATTTTCATATTTTTATTTACCTTCAGCTAAGTTAAAGTTAGAATAATCAGTCAGGTGTATAAATCACGGAAAGTGCCCTTGACTTAAATATATATAGATAACTTTAAGATTTAAAGTTGAAATGGTTAACTTAAGTTTGTTAGCTGTTAATTATAACTTCCTAATGAAGAATTCCACTCGGAAATTATAGTATTTCACTATAATACTGTTAAACTTATCTCAAGTTAACTTATGAACTGCACAAATTCCTCTAGGAAATTTAAATGAAATCTTGAAGCGAGAGATTGTTTGGCACTCAAATAATTACTGCGAGCGTTATCTGGTTAGTTAATAATCGGATTGTGAACACGTTCCCGGTCTAATCCACGTCTCGAACCCCGGACGCCGCGGTTGCGAACCGGATTAGCGACAAAATGTCCAGATTCATCATGACTGCTAGCTACTGGAGTGGTTAGACTAAGAAATATCCTAGACGATGACACAATAGATAAACTGATACTCCTTAAATATAGTTTGATTAAATTGACAGTTGTCAAACTAACGTCTTTTAAAATGATTAAATATTTATTTTCATGCATGCATGCTTGCTTAAAATTAGAGTGCAGAGCTTCAGAACGATGATGCTACTACAGCATATGCATTTGACATGTTGTATTCAAGCTACACTATTTCGAATGGACATACTATAGAATGGGATCCATTATAATTGATTAAAAAAAATATTATATTTTGTTTATTTATTTGAGCAGACGCACCGAGCATTGCCCTCTGCATAGCTCGATGGGCTATTTTCAGTTGGCTAATGAGGCCAATAGTTAGAGACCAGGTTTCGTTGCCATAAGTCATCGCTGATAATACACATTGGTCGATGACTTTCGACTTGAGACACAGAACACACAGAAGTATATGTGACTTGTTAAAACTGTAAGTCCGGAGTCTATTTGCGCAATCGAATCAGAAATGAGTTGGCAGGGCACTAAGCACGCAGAACCGATGAACGATGGAGTAGTAAGGTTCTAGAATGGAGACTAATTACCAGCAGCACAGTATAGGACGTCCACCTACAAGGTGGACAGACGATCTAACTAAAATCGCAGGATCGCACTAGACGCAGGCCACATACGATCGGTCCTATTGGACATCACTTTAAGAGGCCCATGTCCAGCAGTGGACGTCTTACGAGTGATATGATCATGAGTTCAGCTGTTAAATATAATGCCGTAACTCTAATTTATATTTTCTCTTCACCATGTACATGTAATGTGACAAGCACAAATTTGAATTTAAATTTCTTATCCTTTTTTGGCGAGTTTATTTAACTACTATCTTTTCATTCGCGAATATTTGCATGGTCTTAAATTCATATTTTATCGCTTTTTTACAGCTTAACTCTGCAAACAATTCCAAAAGAAATAATACAAAGCCAGACCTAGCCACAGGGATATAATTTAGGAGGCATAGATTGATCTGTGTTATTGAGCCTTGCATTCATATATTATGACAGATAGTGTGAAAGAGTTACAAACATCTATACCTTCATACAACCTTTCATGTTAATAATATAATGACAAGTAACTCTTCGTAATCATTCTTGTTTATCAACAAACTCTTTTACAGTGACAGCTCTGGAATGAGTTTCCATTGAATATTCAACTATGAATATTTTCTAATATTTATATATTTTATATGTAACGTATGTATTGCATTTACTTAATAAAGATGTAGTTTGTACCGTTTAGTTTATTTTCTTATATATAATTTTGGCACCACCTTATTATTTATTTTCTGTTTCATCTAATGGTTGCCTGGGATATTATGCACGCTGATATTAAGTTCACCATTTGTACATTTTGTCTATTTATGTGCAATAAAGTTTGTTAAAATAAAAAAAACAATATATAGTAGGATATAACGTCCAATACAATTAGCCTTACGTTGTGTGTTTATGTGTGTTTAGAATTCGTACTACGAAGACATAAGAAGTGGTGCGTCTTACCTTTTCCTTGGTTTAAGTTCGTGGGGGCCGAGTCCCACTGTCTCTCGTATTTGATTAAAAACCAATCTCTAAAAGTGCCCGCCTGATATGCTGCACTATCAAGATATTATGTAGAGTAGATTACAATATTGATGCATGCCCCAACTAGTATCCATCTTGTAAGAGATATATTGGATTAGTTTTAGTCATAGCTACAGTTTGCATTTTAGACTGAAGGTTGTGTAAAATTATATTATCATACATTATAAGTTTGTTTTCTTTTTGTAGTTTATTGATAATGAAATTTATTGATTTCCCAACGAAGTCGACATACAATTTTTGTTATAATATTTAAGACCGTGTTACCAATAGTAAAGAAATAAAATTATCCGACAAATATTAATAACACAAAAGTTTGTTATACTTACATCTGTTAAGCCATTAATTAAATTCCACAGATATATATTAATATGTGAAGCGAAAACTTTGTACCTTTTTATAAAATAAAATCACAAACGCATGAACGTGCCAACCGACAAAGTTTATATGAGGAAATAGATTTTTGTATGCAAGAAACGAGTACGTCAGAGATGCATTCAATTCATTAAAATAACTTCTGTTTAAATAACATCCAACGTATTTGAAAAACGTAAATATAATTGTTTGGCGTGAGGTACCGGCAGAGTAAAATAATACCTCCCACTGCACCAGGTGTCGTAAGAGGCGGCTAAGGTACCAACAGCTGGCGTTATATTCATCCGAAACAGCAGCTAAAATGCAGAGGAGATGGGCAGATGGTCAGCAGCATCGCCGTCGTGCAAACAGCGCTCTGCGATTGCCAACACGCTTGCCCAGCGCGGTAATTATGGGCAAAAAAACCTCCTTTCTTGGAGAGGCCCATGTCCAGCAGCGGACTTTCTGGCTGGTATGATAATGATGAATTATCTATTTTTAAGTTTAGTTCTTTCATTTTGCTTGATTATATAAAAAAATTATATGAATTATGGTCAAATTTCGACCACCGGGACAGTAGTAGCCGTTAACTAACCATTAATTACTATGTTTTAATTAAGTGAAATATGACGACAAATATTAAATATTTCGAAGAATAACCTTTAGTCAGGTACCTTACTGGCGAGTTCTAGCTGATTCGATACTGAAACAAAAAAAATATTTGCTGCTTACTCAAAGTAATACACAAATATAAAAAGAATCATAAGTTTTAAAGAATTCTAACTAAATTCCAGGAGTGAAGTGTTTTAATTATATTAACATACAGCACCTTCACGGTGGGAACTACTATTGCAATACTTCAGTTGAAAATAATGTGGGAACATAAAAGCTTTATGTTCTAGACGCTACAGATAATTTAATTTACTCAGAGGTTGTTGCTACGAATAAAAACCACCGCCCGCACCAAATGAATAAAGGAAACTATTTGCAAGCCCCGGCTATATTGTTTTAAAGGAAGAACCTACCGTCCAATGTTTTATGACGTGTAATTTCATTTTATCCAGTTTCAGGAAAAACACGTGGGTAGTTTTGAAAAAGGTTTGTTCGTGACCGCCGGCGCCGTATCGTATATACAGTCGCTGCTATTTCTACAGCCTGTGTCCTAGAACCTTGTACTGACCATACTCTTTAATCTAACTCTTACTGTATAATCGTCACCAAGAAGGTGACGAGAATGTTGCTGTCCATCCCCGCTCATGAAGACATTAGTTCACATTTTACGTTAAATTTTTTGTTTAACTTCAGAAGTGGCATGTTTCTAGTTCACGCTTTGTACAACCGCTTGAGGTGGGCCTGTATTACGCCCAGTTGAGACTATACTACTCTTTACAACATTTAGTTAGCTTTCCGTTCCCAACTTAGCTTGGGCAGGTTTCGCCTACTCAGCGTCTTTTTGCGCCTTTATTGGGTTCTGGACCTCTGGTCTCTTCCCTGAGAATTTCTCCAGAAAGCACAGCAAAACTTTATAGTTAGTAACTTATCTCTTCCCAAAATAGCTCCAGAGAACCGATGTATCGCGCCCGCAATGTAGCGCGTATTCTGTCAGCTCAGGACAGTCCATGATGATATTATTGTCTGTTTCTTCGTTCTCTATGCAGGCTCTGCATAGTTGGGTGTCGGTGATACCTAGAGTGAACAGGTGTCCATTAAGTAGGGCCATTGTTGGTCCACCAGAAGCCGCAAATTCCACCTCTTCAGCTTTCTCAATGATTATTCGGGGCTGATGGTATCATCTTTCATGTATTGTAAAACATAATAATCTAATTCTGATGTTGTCTGATACCCGTAAAAAAAGTGAGTTAAACTACTTAATTCTACTAATTTATTATTTATCTATGAATAGTATTTTGCGAAAAGTAAACTATAATCGTCAAATATAATAATTAATATCACGACTATTATAATAAAAAAGACCTAAAAACTTGAAAATTTATCATAATTACTAATTTCTTATTTTATAAAGTTTTTAAATGGTGTGTATAAAAACGTGGCAGAGCATATATTTATACTTTGGTAGATCATGAGCTCGGTGTTCGCTAGTTACGATTATAGTAAGTCGATGTAATCCACACTTAGTATAGTAGAAAGTAATACAGGAATAGTTATTGGGCCCCACGTTTTTATTTTAGTCTAATTTGCCAAAAAGCTGTTCTGCCTACTACTAAAATATTTTTATACTAGAAGTTCAAATACCAACTTGTTATGGTGTGAGCTGATCGGTTTACCTACCAAGCAAACCCTGGTGTTAGTATTATTTCATGAACCGCCTTTCGGCCGTTGACAAGCTTCATGTAATGACGATCACTACCATCAGAAATAGTAATGACCGGGACCACCTACATAGGTTGATAGGTAAGTAACTATTTATATTTTCTAGATTTTAGTGCACATAAAATAAAACCGTTTAATTTAAAAGTATTTTTACCGGTTTTTCTAGATTCGATATATTGTCGAATAATATCATATATACATTTAACATATGACTGAAACTCACAGGTAAATATTAAACGCCTGCCAATATCAACAGTAACTTATTATTTACAATCTATCCACTAAAAATGTTCGACCAGATATTTACGGTGAACGTATGCCCAGGCATTGTGGACCAATTTATTTTATGATTGAGAACTGTACAGATAAGCGGAATTTTATGCGCAGCCGTAAAACAGAACGTTATGTGAGACGATGCATCGGTACACCGTAATAGTCTATACGTGCAATCAAATTTACTGCAATGGCAACACTGAGTAATTATCGCTGTCAAATTTACTTTTAGTGTTCAGTTTAGTTTTATTAGTTGTACTGTAAATATTTAGTAGCCATCACCGAAACAATTTTCAACGAATTTTATTTGAAACAAAACATCAATGGCTTTAACTATTCGATTTAAGACCATGGTTTGTTAAAACCGACGCTGATAGCGTTTCAATAACGTTAATCATTAGGTGGTGTTGATGGAATTTATCTTTTCATTTCTGGTGGTTTGCGTAATAAATCTGCAGTAAACTTAGTTTTAAGACTCGCCTGGTTTTGGCAGACCAGTTTAAGGTTGGCATAATTAAATATCCTAGGTGACTCTCGCGATCCCTTGGTTATCATTGTCTTTATTATAAATATGATTGGAATGAATTCCTTGTTTTTATATTGACGATTTGAAACTGCTTGTAAAAGGCCTACCTAAATAAAATATATTTGAATTTGGGCTTTCCACTCGAATGGTGAATTATAGCATGTTAATTGTTAAATGTAAATTCGTTATATTATATATAGTTTTTACGTGGGGTACCGGCAGACCATAAGAGTATCAGGTTTCGCTTCGCTCCATATCAGGCTTCGCGAGCTTCGCAAACAATTTTTTTTTAAAGTATATCAAAGGCTTTGTGGCGCGTTCCTTGCATGAGAAGCTTTTATTGCATATCTTGCAATAAGATTAATGTGTTCATCTGGCTTAAAATAAGTCCGAACCTCACTTTGTGTCGGTGGTGATATTAAAAAAAAATCAGGCAAAATAATAACTTCTCTTTTTGAAGCCGGTTAATTTATTTAATTTTAATTATTATCAGTACACAGTACAAGTCGCTTAATTTTTTTAATGTATATAGTATATGATGAATGAATGAAGTGTTTATTCCACGTCTGGATGTGCGTTAAATTAATTTTAGTTTTTGTTTGTGCTTCCTCTGTCTGATTTCTTACACCAATTATTTTTTACACCAATTTTTATTACCTGTTTCTACGTTATTATTGTCATAATATTCACACCACATCTCATACATTCCAAACTAAGTCGCTTAAAGCACTTGTGCTATGGACATCAGAACACAGGGAATCACAAATATAATACTTTAATGCATGATTTAACACCCAGTCACAGAACAAACACATTTATCATCATATAAATGTCTGTTTTGGATGGGGATCGAACTTACGACACTTAGACGACGATCAGATAGGATCACTACTGTAAGCGCCATCGGGCCCGTCTATCTAAACTACGATTATCTATAAAAGTTCATCCTGGGTATATACGATATATTTGTTCTGTAAGGAAATCGAATCCATGACCTTCGGCGCACATTTTAGGACCACTGCCAGATGGGCCATCCGTCTTCTCATAGTTCAATATCGTCACCGAGTCACTTCGTCACGTCGTTCACGTCTTTAATTTTTTGGCTTTTCTGTACTTTAATATGTATGTATGTATTTTATATATATACTATTGTCTTGAATAACTTTATATAATGCTGAAAACTGAATTTATATCCGTTGTGTGGCTCATAAAATCTAAGCAAACAGACAGCGGAAGCGACGTAATTTTAGATTATATAATGAATAAAAATAAACACTTAATATTTTCTCATATTCAATCGTTTATATCCGCCATAGAAAGTCCACTGTTGGACATAGACCTTCCCAAGCGTGGTGGCAATCGCAGAGCACGACTTCGCCACGAGTATGCTGCTGCCCATCCCCACCGTGTTGTATTGAATTTGCGCTGTTTCGGTTATACCGGATATACCGCCATCTGTCGGTTCCGGTACCTCAGTTGCCACATAAGACACCTGGTATTGGACAGAGCAAAGTACTATTCTATTCCGCCCGTGCCCCACGGGCCAATTCGTTCACAATTTAGAATAAAACCACTTTTCGTCGAACGTTGAAAAATGGCTTTATTCGTGTTACTCGTACTTACATTTTAAAGATATTACGGTAAAATTTTGTTATGCCAGTCTCTCTTGAGAATGGCTGCTGTTAGGAAATTGAAACGTCGATAAAATTAAACGTAATTAAAGTAGTGTTATTTATAAAGATACTTGTGTGTTGGCATTATGATATCTAATGGAGAAATAACAGTTACGTTTGCAGAACGAAACGTGAATAAAATAAAAAAAGTAGAACAAAAATAAACCGGTCATAGAATAGTTGAGTCTTCTAAAATAAGGTCTCAATAGTGTGACTGTGTCTATTTTTTTTTGGAAAATATCAAAAGCGGTAAACATTTTCCTGGATATAGTAAAAATATGTGTTATTTGTTGACGGTGCCGATGGCGATTTTGGTAGTATCCCTGTCTAATCTGAGTTCGTTTCCCACCCAGGACAAATATTGTGTGATGAATGTTTGGTGTTGCATATTTGTATTTAAGTATTATATTTGTTATCGCTATAATATTTTGTCGGATATTCGTAACAAAAGTGCTTAAAGCGATGTATGTTGGAGTTATTTCATTGTATGAGACATTGTGTGAATTTATTTATTGAAGTTATTAAAAGTACTCGGTATATGTTATAAGGTAATTGTTATATTTTTTTAAATTATAATTTAAACCTTGCATTTTATTTATGTGCTCATACATAGATAAGCGTATTATACTATTTGGAAGCAATGGCATACCAATATATATATATATTTAATTCTTTTGAGCATGCCCCAATATCGATGTTGTGAAAGCTTTTGTTGTGTCAGAACAATTTGTGAGAGTAGAGCTGAGTAGAGCTGTTTCAACAAAATTCGTCTTTGGTTTATTTTTTATTTATTTAACTTTATTGCACAAAATGTACAAATGGCGGACTTAATGCCAGATGGCATTATCTCCCAGTCAACCATTACACAAAACAGAATATATATATATATAGTGGTGCAGGCAATATACTCGTATATACAAAATAAATAAACGTGTCATACATATTTATATAAATAAACGCAATAAATGCATATGATATATAAAATATATATATTATATATTTATACATATAAATATATATATATATACATATAAATATATATATTTATTAGTTATAAAGTTTAAATTAGTTAGTTATAGTAAAGAGAAGCAGCATCAGTAAATAAAGTACGAAGACAGCGTCTCTGGATAAATTTGTTTGGGGTTTGCTTAATATTCAACGGAAGCTCGTTCCAGAGTCGTATAGCTGTCACTGTAAAAGAGTTTTTCAAAAAACTAGAGTGATGAGAAGGAGTTCAGAGCGAGAAAGTATTAGAAGAACGGAGATTACGTTCGATACGATAGGAATTGGAATCTGTCCTTTAAGTAAATTGGTGCGTACGGATCAAAAAGTATTGAAAATAGTATGGTTAGAACTCGAATTTTGCGACGTTCTCGAATAGGAAAGCCGAGAAGAGAACGGTAATGGGAAATATGATCGTATTTACGCAAACCGAAAATAAAATGAAGACATTTGTTTAATAGACGATCCAATTTATTAAGGAGTTCTTGAGAGATATTAGTACAGCACACGTCACCATAGTCAATTATAGGTAAAACCAAGGATTGAATAAGAAGAGTTTTGGTTTTAGTAGGAATAAAATATTTTAATCGATTGAGAGCACGAAGCGTTCAAGTAACTGCTGATTTCATTAACATGTGTATCCCAGGTTAAGGAAGAGTCGATAAATAGGCCAAGATTCTTAACGCATGAGCTGTAGGGTACTACCACGTTATTAAAAATAATTACAGGAACATTTTTTAAACTGGATAATTGCCGTTTGCTGCTCAAGATAATGGCTTGAGTCTTGGACGGGTTCACAGAGACAATAAACAAACAAAAAGGTTTAGTGGTAAGTCTTCATCTTCTCCAGTAGCTTTGCCACAGTATTTTAAATAGGCCCCGGTTCTTTTACGTTCTAGAAAATGTTTAGGGTTCCGTACCTAAAGAGATCACGCAGACACCGCTGACTGCCTGTCCATCCAGCTGTCTATTACCAGGCTGTATCTCATGAACCGTTGTCGTTTCCATAAATAGTACATTCCTGTTGCTTATATAACAAAAGTACGTTAAAGGTTTTATGCATAGAAAAAATACTAAATAATATTTAAGATAATATTTACCAGAAAAGAAAAAGGGTTGCTCCATACCGTGAGATTTTCAATGTTTTTGGTCAATATTTATGAAGATCGATATAAGACAGCTGAAAATATCCACAGAATATTTAGTTGTATATTTATATAAAAAATATATTGAAAAAAGAAATACATTGTGGGGGGTTCCCATAGAGCAAAAATTTGTTGTTTCGCCAGATAATGGTAACAAGAAGGATTACAAACACTAAGTTGATCACGGGCTTGATGGCAGTGATGCATTCTTGTGCGCCAAGGGTCGTGAGTTCGATTTCCACCTAGGGCAAATATTTATATGATGATATTTTGTATTCTGTGTGTGGGTATATTTGTAATTCCACCGTTTTCTGGCATCCGTAACACAAGTGCTTTAAGCAACTTACCACAGAGTCAGGTCAATGTATGAGAAGTTAAGGGAATTTATCTCTTATCACTTAAAGTTCCAACTTCAACAGTCTGTTATCATTTAGGAGTTCGGAGGAGATTGGATAGATTTATTAATTCTAAAAGAGTACCATAAGTGTTATGCATTTTTAAAATAGTTATGAATCCCGATGCGACAGCTTAGCTAAAACCTGGATCAGGCTTTATTGCTGAGGCGATAACAAAGAATGAATAATTAATTTTATTGATGTCGCTTCTGAATGCTCCTGGATCTAGTCCACGTGATGGTTATGTGAATTTAGCCACTTCGCACTCTATTTAAAACTGGTTAGGTGACACTCTAAATCAGTAGTTAAAAATAGACAAGAGGTACTTGCTATACTTGAGGAATGGAATAGTTCCCCCCAGAACCGACAGATCGCGTTATATCTATTCGCAAGAGTGAAGTTCAAATGCACAGAAAGAGGATAGGCAGCAGTGTTCCTGTCGCGAAAGCTGCCTTCTGTGTTTGCCAACACGCTTGTCCAGTGTGACAATTATGGATAAAACTTCCCCTTTCTTAATGAGGCCGATCGATGTCTAACAGTGGACTTCCAATGGCTGATAATGATGATGAAGTAAGAATAACATGTCTAGCGAAGCGGTATCTTTACGTTATCTTTAAAAAGGTTTACTAGTATAGCCTAATCAATAAGCTTATGATAACAAAATCAAGACATTCGATATATCTCAACTAATGCAATCACATCTATCAATGATTTTTAAAGAAAACAAACTTCGTACTCCTGTGAAACAGTAGTCAATGCAAACATTATTGACAGGCCTCTATGGCGCATTTGGTAGTGTTTCTAGCCTGTGCGCTAGAGGACGTGGATTCGATCCACACCAAACACATGCGTGTATTACGTTTGTATTATTCTGGACCCGGGAGGTATATACGAGTATTTATGTTATACTTGTAATAATTCTGTAGTCTGACATCCATGGTGCTATAAGCTACTTATCTCGGAATTAGGTCAATGTATGAGATGTTGCGTGAATTTATAACTTTAGTTTGTAATTTTGTTTTACGAGAACTCGTAGCCTAAAGCTTCTTGATCTGTTGAGTACTTTAGAGAAACTTACAACTATTGTCTTATTCAAAGTCTTTCATTAATGTTATGCCAGCGTCCACATCTAGAAATAGCCTTTCCAAGAATCTGGTGTTTTTTTACCAACTCTATTGGTATCAAAAGTACAAAGACCAGATCCAAGTCTGTTGCAGAATTCAAGCTGTTCACATATTGAATTTTATCAAATTCCTTGATTAAGCTGTGAAATATAAAGTGTTATTATCATCATCATATCAGCTGCAAGTTTTTCACTGCTGATTGCTGCAAGATTTCTAATTGGACCGATCGTGTGCGGCCTGCGTCTAGCGCGATCCTGCGGTTTTAGTCAGATCGTCTGTCCACCTTGGGGGTAAAAAAATATGTGGTAAATATACATATGCGTAACAATACTGACAAATAGTTTATATTTTTCACGCATTTATAATATTGGTATGGATTAGTAAAGTTTGAGATTTAGCAAATAATTTGCTAAATATTAACTCTAAAATAGTTTCCACCTATCTTATATAACTATAAAATATTTTACGTATAACATATGTTGGATAATAACTTTACATTGTGTATGCAAAGCAAAAATATCTCCACCTTTTATGTATACCAAGAAATAGTTCTATCCGTCCGGTTCCATTTCAAGTTGAGTACTCTTACGGGCAAGAATGCAACTTTATTTGACACTTTTTTAATATTCTCTTGCATGGCTGGCACAGCATAAATGAGACGCAGCGGTCTAAGTATTATTTCCACGAGTTTCTATTCAAAGCTAGAAGATATAATACTAGGCTATGTGATCATGAGATTTGCCATTTCACAGACGTAACCATGTGCTTATTGGCTGACAAAGTTTGCTGTTGCCTGCTCAGACAGATTTTAACAGGCAAAAAAGTATATACAAATTATTCTTATCATTATTGGCTTTAAGCCGTGAGGTAAAGGCAAAGTAGAATAGTACCTCTTACTATGTCAGGTATCGTAAGAGGCTACTAAGGTACCAGAACCGACAGATGGCGGTATATCTATCTGCAACAGTGTAGCTCAAATGCACAGGACGAAAATGGGCATCAGCATACCCGTCGCGAAAGCTGCGCTCTGCGCTTGTCCAGCACAACAATTATAGGCAAAAGTCCCCCTTTCTCCTCATAAAAAAGGTCGTCTGCATTAGTACCTTACTCTCAGCTATTTCTACCGCCGAATAGCAGCGTTCGCATTGCTGTGTTCCAGTCTGAAGGGTGAGGGTGCCAGTGAATTTTAGGTAATGTGGTATAATAACCTCTATTCACAGGGTTGGCAACGCGTATGTGATATCCTTGTGATATTAAGAGCATCTATAGGCTACAGTGATACTTACTATATTACTATCTACGGACTGTATGCCTGTTTGTCGACCTGGTCTAACGAAAAAGGAAATCACTAGCGCGTTGCCAACCTTGTGCCTTTAAGATATTATGTCACATTTCCCAGTTTACTGCTACTCTCACCCTTCAAACGGGAACAGCAATGCGAACACTGATATTTGGCGTTAGAAATAGGTGAGAGTGAGATATCAATGCAGATATACGGGAATATAAATTATTGTCGCCATTTGCACATAATATCTTAATACTCTGCAGATGTTTGAAATCGTGGCTTTTTGTACTCTTAAGTAGGTAAATTTAGTCAGATCATTATTATTATTTTATCTCTGTATGGGTCATTAGCAATATCATTGTTACATAATTGAATAAAATATAGTAGGGTTTTACGATTTTATGCTGGGTTGTGAACCTACGTATGGGATTTTTATATTATTTTTCATATTATAGTGAAGGCTGTTTGGACCGCAATTCATGGTCAGAAGCTTGAAGTGTCCCAGCGACTGCAGCGAGGACACAGCAGGAAGGTGCCGGGAAGATACAGCGAGAGAAAAAAGCCAAGCAATATTCAACTAACAACAATACGCCCTTCCCCACTCCCCACACCATCCAGCACTGATTTGACGTCTGATTAATACTTACATACTATTTTTTTTAAATACCTGATGTGTGATTGTTGTGGTTTCTAGCTTATGTGGCTAACCGATTTTAACAAAAATTTTCATGAGGAAAGATATAGGGGAAAATGTGAAAGCGCGGCATAAAATGACGACCGAACGAATCAGAAACATATTTAAACAAACAGCAAATAGACTTAAATGCCTGTATTTAGGTACGGAATAAGTAGAGCGCGTTCTAAATCATTCCTATGCAAACCTTTTTTAGTTTAATTCTTTTTAGAATAAAATACCGCCTGTTTATTTAGTCTGTGCCCCAAATCCGTACAATCATATGCAAATGTCGACATGTCAACTTGCTTACCGACTTTTTACTCGCAGAATAAAAATTGTGAGTGGCCAGCGCAGAATTCAACTATGTATGTATGCAATGGTGATTTCGAATTTGTTTTGCAAATGGAAACTATTTGAATTACTAACAATCCACTGCGAATATTGCATGTGAATGCCAATTTTGTGAGCAGTGGAAGCGATGTAAAACAATAAAATTGGACAAGTGCGAGTAGGGCGTTCGCTTTATGGGTTCCGTATGTTCCATATTTATATTATAAATTCAAATAATCGTCACTTGTATGTGAAATATGGTTTAATTATTTTTAAGTTTAAAAGGCTTTTAATAGTACTCGATAGGGGCGCAATGGAGAGCAACACGTGATTCAATGGCGTATATTAAATCTATCTAAATAATATAATCTATCAATATAATATCTATAATATAAAAAAATCTATCAATTTAATTATATAAAGCTAAAGAGTTTGTTTGTTTATTTAAACGCGCTAATCTCTAGACATTTGATTCTATTTATAAAGCCTCCGGACATATGCATAATAACTTAAACTTCATTTACTTTTACAAGACTCCTCTTTAGGTTTCCATTAAACACCTTAACATATCTCAACGCCTAATTGAAGAAAAAACATTTTTTTTTTGCCCGAACCGGTCTCATGATTCCGCTGCCAAGTTCTCTGGACAGTTGAACGACTGACTTACAATTAGCCGCTTAGACCTCATTCTTTCTTCCTCTTTCTTATCCGTCCGTAGGCATCCTTTAAGGCAGTAAAAGGCGGGTGCAAAGTTAATATGAAAGTTCTACAAATTAACGCGGAAGAAACCGCGGGGTGCTTATAGTTGATTAATATGATAAAAAAGATAAGTACTATAGATAAATATAGTAAAAAAAGAGTTGGCAAATACTCAGGTCTCCAACAAGGGACAATAATTTTATTCTACCAACCGCCCGGTTATCGTTACACTCAAATATTGCTAAGGTTTTGTAGAAAGGAAATATAGAAAGTTGCTTTATAATAAGACTATTCTATCTACCATAGCTATTAGTTTAATTATTTTATAAGCAATAATGAATACATTTCTAATTATAACCCAAATACTTATCTATCTGTACTAATATTTTAAAGCTTTGAAATATTTCTTATTAATTAGATTCTTTTGTTACTAGTATTATTTAGAGGTACCGGCAGAGTAGAGTAGTACCTCCTTCTGTACCAGGCGTAATAGGCGACTAAGGTACCAAACCGACAGATGGCGGTATATTTCACATCATCTCGGCTTCACGCGGATGTCATGAGGATAAAAAATAGTTATTGTGCGCCATCCTTAAGAGATAGTCTTACGCCATCGCGGTCTTTTTTGTAGACCTTTTTATGTACTGTAGTATAAATATAGTATAATAAATAAAGTTATTTTGATAAATCTTCGGATTCAGCCATCGTTTGCAATTTACCTAAGTGCAAAAAATTTTTCTTTACTACATCATATTAGATTAATCTAAAATTAACAATGTTTCTCTACTTCAGTATCCCTAATGAAATTTAGGTGTCATAGAGAAACATTGTAAATCTTAGAGTTATGCATGTTTTATACGTATAAAAATTTCTCTTGATTACTCTATCTATTAAAAAAATCCGTATCCCTATCAAAATCCGTTGCATAGTGTTAAAGATCGAACTATATATAGGATAGACGGACAGAGGGAAGTGACCTTGTTCTATACTAGGTAGCGATCTACCACTCAAATGTATCTAAAAAAACGTACCAAAATCCGTTGCGTTATTGTAAAAATCTAAGCATACTTATGGACGGATAGACAGCGGGAAATGACTTTCTTTTAGTATGTAGGGGTGTATGTTAGAGAATAAGTAAAGATTTATTATGTATTTTCTCAGGTTGCACTAGATGACTATGTTCTAAAAATACGCGGGTATGCACTAAGTGCATTTTTGTTTTCATTAAGAATCTGGCTGATAAGTATAAAGACATTTGACACAGACAAAGTATTAAATATTGCTGCTTCTTGGAATAGTATGTATGTATATTTTGATAGATTAAGTGTGTGTAGGCTATAAATAAATAACACAGTATACACAGTACACAATATATTGTTTATTATAGATGTACGTTAATTATTGACGACTATAATATGGCGGCTATAAAGTAATAAATTCCCACAACAACTCCGAAATAAGTCGCTTAAAGCACTTGTATTACGGACGCCAGATAATAGAAGAATCAAAAATATACTACTTACATACATATATTTAGCACCTAGACACAAAACAAATACAAATATCATCATATAAATATTTGTTTTGGGTGGGAATCGAACCCACGACCCTTGGTGGTCAAGATAGGATCACTTAGTAGGTATACATAATGTGAATGATTATAAATAACCCATTATTAATCCCACTGTCAAATGGTTATTGCACTAACTGTTCACAAGTGGTCTGTTTGCGTCATTTGGTGCTCTGGTAATAAATTAGTAGTATTGCTAATTATCTAACAATCACATATTGACTAATGTAGAGTCTAGTGGTGTTTAGTTCTCACGGCGTTTGACGGGCCCGTTGACGCATTCAACAATGTGATCTTATGCGATAAGGTAGTGGGAGCGATTCCCACCCAGGACAAATTTGTTTTTAATATTTTGTGTTTGTTCTATATTTGGTTATTATATGTATTTAAGTATTATATTTGTGATTCGCCTGTCTGACATCCGTACAGATTAAAAATATTTTTTATTACTAGCAGCGCTCCGCGGTTTCACTTCCGTAGTTCTCCGCGAAAATAAGAAAATATATTGTAGCACAAACTTTTATATGATTAATATTTGTGTTTGTTCTATGTCTAGGTGTTAAATATGCATTTAAGTGTTATATTTTTTTAATTCCACTTATCTGATGTCCGTAACACAAGTGCTTTAAACGACTCATCTCGAATTCAGATCAATATATGAGATGTTGTATGAATTATTACATTTATATTAATTTACTGTCTAAAAAAATACTGATTAGAACGGCTTATATATGTCATTCACGTGTTTAGAATTAACCGGTACAAATAAATGTTTTGAACAAATGATTTGAACAATGAACAAATGGCTACCGCATTCAAGAGTGAGATGAAGGTGTTATGAAGGTGTTATGTCAAATTTTTTAAATTAAATTATTATATTTACTCCTCCTACTAACTTAGTAGTTTATGTAATCTAGAAATTTAAAAGTTAACTATCCACATTTTCAGAACATTCTTAGTTAATAGGAACGAACTCCGAACGAAACCGTATTCATCCAAAGACAACAGAGTAAAGAAATTATATTTAATATTAAATACTACTCATATTTATTATTAGCGGCCCATAACTTCGTCAAGACATTATCCTGTTGATCCCGTCACGTTGCGAGTTTTGATTTGTTTTGTTTAGATTGACGTTGACAATTCACGTCAACTATTTGACAGAAATTTAAGTGTTGTTTTGTTCAAGCGGAGGGAAAATATTAAAAAAAAGCCAAGAACGACCACGCACAGAATAGTTAATTTTAAATTACACCATATTTTTACAGTATTTTTATTTTAATTTAAATTTTCCATGTGCCTTAAAGAAAATACGAAAATGAATTGGCCAAGCCATTCTCGAATTTGGCGCTTCGCATTCATCACACAACATTCGTTTTTATCTATACTAATATTATAAACACGAAATATTCGATTCGATTTTACTCTAATGAATTTTACTCTCTGAAATCTAGTCGACCATTTCAAAGTAGCCATCTGCTACATTAGAAAGCTACATCTTTACCCATTAACATAGACTAAATTATATTTCATAAAGTCAAACTATAAACACCAAAAATGGAATGTACCCCTGAATTTAGGTAATAATGAATTATATAAGAAGATTATATTGTAACTTATTTTACAATGATCTATTGCATTAGTAGTTTATATGTATCATATCAGTCATTAGAATTCCACTGCTGGGCATAAGCCTCCCCAAAAAAGGGGGCGTTTTGCCCCTCTCGCCGCGCTGGGCAAGCGTGTTGGTGATCGCAGATTTTGCACACCCACCCTAAACATTTGAGTTACTCTGTTTCAGATGGATATCGATCTGTCAGTTCTGATACCTAAGTTGCCTCTTACGACAACTGGTACAAGGAAAGGTACCACTCTACTCTGCCGATACCTTAAGGCTATGTATATGTTAGTAAACTCAAATCAAATAAACTGAACAAAATTAAGATGTAATGTTTTGTGTATTTTAAATTCCTGAGGCACATATGTGTTTCGATAAAAACGATCCGACTATCACACACACTGTATTACCAGAATTTAAATACTAATTGAAACAATACGAACAAAATGGACATTCATGAATAAACATACAACCGCTGTTGGTTAAATTAATGTGTAATTATAAAACATTTCTCTATAGTGACGTACATAGCTCTTCTACGCTAATTAATTATTTCTTTCGACCGCACTCATGTTCGGCCCTGTCGAAATTGGGCCGATGTATAAATAATGGGATACAAATAAAAATATAGTTTGGACAATTAACGAGTTGATGTTATCAAATTAAAACTGGTCGAAAGAGTCCTTTTTTTGAGGTCCGTAAGGAAGATTGTCTGTCGACATATTGCCACCTACCTGCCTGCTGGTAACCTACTGCCAGAAATAGGGTGAAGTGACCTAGAATAGGACCGGTTGTAAGCAGCCAGTACGCAATCCTGAAGGTTCTTGTTTGATCGTCCGTCCGCACGTTTCGCGTTGTGCTTGGCGGTGCTTGGTCTCTGCTCTAGAACTTCATAGTCCTGCCAGTTAGTTACGACGATTATAGGTCTATAAAGACAGGCTTGATGGCACAGATGGTAGTGGTCCTATCTTGGACGCTAAAGGTTGTGGATTTGGTCAACACTCAGGACAAATAATATTTATCTGATGATATGTGAATTTAAACATTATATTTGTGATAACTCTGTTCTCTGTCACTTAAGTAAGTGCTTTAAGTAATCAGGGAGAAAAGTCAACGTCGTACAGCTAAAGTGATGATAAAGACTTTTTTCTATATATTATATAGTGAGCAAACTAGATTACAGTTTGCTTGATGGTAATCGTGAGCGCAGCCTATAGGCGCTAGTGTTATCAAAAGGATATCTCTAGCGTGTCACCCATCCTGTGAACTGAAAATATACATTCACACCCAGTTCATCCGAGATTTCTAAATTTTTGAATCACTGTCTCTCTTACCGCAATGCGAATATTATTTGGCGGTAATATAAAGAGTCTAGAATTATTATCATCATCATCATACCAGTTGTTGAAAGTCCACTGCTGGAAATGGCTTCACCAAAATAGTAGGTTGCCCATAATTGCCGCGCTGGGCAAGCGTGTTGACAATTACAGAGCGCAGCTTTCGCGGGGCGGATGCTATTGCCTATCCCCGCCCTGTGCATTTAAGCTGCACTATTTTTGATGGATACACCACCATCAGCCGGTTCCGGTACCTTAGTCGCCTCTTAAGTTACTTGGTGCAGTGGGAGGTACTATTCTACTCTGCTGGTACCTCACGGCAAAGAGTAAAAACTATTTTTTTTAAATATAACTAGTAACATTAAAGTTATAGTTTAAGCCTTTCCCCACTTTACATCTCCAGGTTTCCGGGATGCAGCCATAAACTGAGGCGGGCGGAGACAATCATTTGTTACTGTTAATTACTAATCCAGTGAGTAATAGTGGCTTTCTCACAATTGCCAAATAATTCAGATGATTTATTCGCGCCGGCGACGAGCGCGTACTAAATCTGAATGATATTACCGCTGTCCAATAAATAACGCTCTGTATTGCTTACATAAGAGTTATGTTTCGAAGACTTTGGATATTCAATCTGCGAGAACCTCGGGGTAACTAGAAATGCGACTATTTGATTCACTTAAACTAAATATAAGTTATATTTTCAAGAATCGATTATTTTCGATTATTGTCGCTTTTATGGCATAACTTTGTCATATCAGCCATTGGAAGTCCACTGCTGGACATAGGCCTCCCCAAGAAAGGGTGAATTATGCCCATAATTGTCGCGCTGGGTAAGCGTGTTGGCAATCGCAGATCGCAGCGGGGCGGGCATTCGTAACGGGGCTTCGTCCTGTCTGGTGCGCCAAAGGTTGTGAATTCAATACGCACTTAGGACGAGTATATATATAATAATATTTATTCTTGTTCGGTGTCAAATATATATATTTAAGTAGTATATTCGTGATTCCTCTTTTGACTGATGTCCGTAACACAAGTGCTTAAAGCGACTTATCACGGAATCAGGTCAATGTATGAGATGTTGTAGGAATTTGTTATTAATTTATTTTCTGTTTCGTCTAATGGTTGACTAGAAGGTAATACCAACTGCCATTAAGTCTGCAATTTTGTGCAATAGATGATTTGTCCTATTTTGTGCAATAAAGTTAGATAAAAATTAAAAAAAAATTAATACATAAGAGTTAAAACCGGAGCGATGAATGAAATAAATTATACATAATTAAATTATCAGGATCATATATTATATCACGGCGGGTATCGGTAAAGTAGAATATTACCCCCACTGTACCAGATGTTGTAAGAGGCAAATGATGTACCGAAACAGATAGATGGCGGTATATACTTCTGTATGCAATGAGGCGGAGACAAGCGGCAACATCTGCAGCGGTTAGTTTATTTTAGATACTTTGACAGCGTTATATCATATAGTATTCCACTGTAGGGGAATCCTGCTGACATAAATGCTGCTTTTGTTCTACAGATAAGGGTTATTCGAGCTATTTATAAAATGACCCGGCAAGAAGACGAACACTGAACAAATTTTTTATGTCATTTTGTGCTTATCACATTGTAATGTATTGTTTTTTACCACAAAATAAATATTGTTGTAAAATAAATTGAATCAAATTGAATTGTTTTTATTACAAACAATCGAATAGTCGATATATCTATGAAAATGTTTTTCATGTTCACGATAATATAACTAACTGATTTTCAACTAAAAGGTGAACTACATAATACTATTACTAGTAATAAGTATAGGCTTGCAGTGACCATTGGCCTAGGCTCCAAAACTAAATAATTATTTCAAGGGCAATCGTGTCAGATTCTTAATATAATCCTCAGATAGATTACAAATATGCCTTTGAAGAAATTTTAGATTGCGTAAAACGTTAATTAATGGCTTAAGATATGTATTATATTAATGATAAAGCTGTTTAAGATTGAATTGAATCGCTTCTACTATTAAGAAAACGGTTTGTTAGCGCCGACGCCAGTAAGGTTCCAATAATATAATAGTTGGTGTTATTGGTACCCTTATCACCATCAATTTTTCTGACAGGTTCTTTTCTGGTAGCTCGTGTGATGAACCTGCTATAGTATAGCAGTGTACTTTTAAGACCAGTATGGTGTCGGCAGATTAGTAATAAGACACTCAATGAACTATTTGTTAAAGTGATTTGCATAGGGCAGACCTTTTACAAAGATCGTCCGCATTGGTACCTCACTTTCACCTCACTTTCTACCGCCAAATAGTATCTCCGAGATAGTCCGAGACCAAAGCTTTCGATGTGCTGTAAAAGTTGTGGATTCACCGATTGTTAACAGATTTGAAGATGTCATATCTTCCATATTGTTCACAACTGTGTTGGTAGATGTCTTTAATAAGATAACTCACCTGACCTCCTTTGGGAGTGCTGTTTTCTCGTCCCTATTAGCCTAGTGTTTAATGATAAAAATCTTTAATCAGTTAGTGTGTGTTGCCAGTGATAACTCACAGGTCTGGGACTTGTTCGCTAACTATTGGTCTAATAAAAAAGCATAAGATAGCTCAGCGAGCGATGCTCGGGGTTTCCCTATTAGATCGAATGAGAAATGAAGAGATACATATGAGGACGAATATCGTCGACATAGCTCATGGAATCGCTCAGCTGAAGTGGCAGTGGGCGTGGTACGTAATACTACAAACCGATAGCAGATTAGGGGAAAAAGGTTCTCGAGTGGCGGCCACATACTGCACAGTGCAGCGTGGGACGACACCAGATGGACGGGCGAACTGAAGAAGGCTTTGGGGAGTCGTAGGTTCCAGGCGGCATAAAAAATCACACTGTGGCAGTAATTTGTTGAGGCCCATGCCCAACAGTGGACGTTTGTTGGCTGATATGATGATATTCGGTTCAGAGTGTTGACACGCTAGTGATATCCTTGTGATGATACTAGTTTCTATAGGCTGCTATCATGTTTACCATTAAGCGGACCGTATACTTTTTTACTGACTTCACGATATGAATCACTCTTGTAACACCATAAGGTTGTTAAGGTCGTCGGTCATTTGTGTATTATTGACAACACGCCTGCCCATTGTGGCAATTATTGAACAGTCTCTTCGGGGAGCCTATGTCTAGTGCGGGAGTGGTTGACTTGCAGGTAATATGATGATGATCACAATATTGTCAATTCTGTTTCACTCTAGTCTCATTAACAATTAGAGTCACGTCATGCAAGAGCTATTCAATCGTGGCAATACGTAAGCACTTGAATAATATAATCCAGAGTCTATACATAGGTAATATAATTTATAAATAAACAAATATATGCGGCAACATCTGTTGGTAATGCAAGAAGGTTTTATTTAAGGTTGTTTTTTGTTAGACGTACGTGTAAGTGCCGTTAAAAATTCATCAGCTAGTCAGCTGCCCATTATGGCCTTAAAAAAAGGTAAAAACAACGTGACAGATGGCATCTTACTAGATAACGAGTCTTGTTGAAGAAGATTTCAATGTCAAGAGTCAAGGTTGTATAGAAATTATAAAACCATTTTAAATTTACTATTTTCGTTCTTACGAGACTTACGCCAATCATTTTTCCTTTAATTGATATAATTACATTGTAAAGATAATAGAAGACGTATAATCTGACACGCTGGGTATAGCTTTTCCATGGATCTATCTATCGGAATGCCCTTGAGGATCATCACATATATCAACCTCATCATAGTAGGCCCAGAAAGTCCATTGTTTATTAGGTTCATAAGGTTTACACCATTGATGAGATGGCGTTGATTTCTTAACCCAAAAATAACAATTGGAAAAATTTACTTAAAAGTCTACAAAGGTTTCTATAACACAGTGGTAGTGCAGTAGTCTCCCAGCAAAGGAAATATGTAGTTTCGATTGCTGTCTCAAGCTTGGGACAAGTTGGTTTTTTCTAGTAAATATTCATTTTGGCTTACTTTTGTTCAAGGTATAACATTAAATCTAAACGGAAGAAATCATGGCATAATCGACTGTTCTAATTATACTTTAATAAATAAATAGGTTTCACGTCATCTCATACGTTGACCTGACTCCGAGATAAGAAGCTTTAAGTTCTTATGCTACAGATATCAGACAACAGAGTAAATACAAATATAATACTGTCGGTTCCGGTACCTCAATCGTCATTTACGTCACCTAGGGGAGAGGGGTTAGGGGGAGGGATACCTAGATACTGTTCGATATTTATATAGTGAAACAATTGGTGTATTAAGGAAGAACTTTTTATTTATTTCACGCACAGCGTTAATACACTTGTTTTTATAATAGACAATAAAAGAAAAGAGTAGTGCCAACTTTATAACTAAGTATTTCCGCCATAAATGTTGCCAGTAAATTGGATATTACATTGTCTCTCAACAAACCCCTACAATGTAATATCTCTAATGATTTAAGTAAAAAAAAAAAAATAATAATAGGGCACTCTACCTTTCATATAAACCGCAGTTATTTACAAACTTAGATAATATATTTTAGCCTAGTGCTTTTGTAAACATGTTAGCTGCCTGATGCTCTGATTTGACATTTTTTAAAATAATTTTATTTTTTTAATTACCTCTTTACTGTAATGATGTCTATACTATAGTCTATATTAAGTCTTATAGACTATAGACTCTATGTCTATAAGACTATAGGTCTATCAGACTTAATCATTTCAAACGATCACTACTTGCGGACAGGATGGCACTTTGACTATTATTTAATTTGGCAATGGGGCAAACATTTCTAAAATTAAAATCTTTTCAATAGTTTTATAAGCCAGCAAGCTTCACTTTCAGTCATACTAATTGCATCTTATTCTGAATGTGTAGAAGACAGGATACTTGCTTGCTTCTTAGAGCGCCAATTTATTAAGCTGTTAGCGAATTTGAAACAATAACCATTGTTGATAATCTGTCTTTTAATTTTCCTCACCAATTTGCATCACAATTTCCAATTAGCATGTCATTATTGCATTTATAAACCAAACAATCATTTATTGTATGTTTGAAATATCTAAGTACCCTTTTTCAGGCCGTTTATAAAGTATTTATTAGCACAATTCTGGTACTTGCTTAAAATAGACATTGCAACACATATATCTGGCCTCTATCCTAGTACTACATATGATAGACTACCTATGATTTTTCTACATTTCTTTTCTATATTTTGGTCAATTACAGGTTCGCTATATTCTAAAATTATGATATTAAAATTTAGATTAACAAGTATCAGTCTTAGAACATAAAACCTTGTTTTTCTAATGAAATCTTTAATTTTAAACTACTGGCAATTTTAAATATACAGTTTCATTTATGTTGCCATTTATGTTGGTAAAAGGGGTAAATTAAATTTTATAGCTACAGACATAAATAAATAATCTAATAGTAGAAAAGTTTGCCACTGTTGCATAAATTACATATAAGTCAAGCTTATCATTTCGTTCAAAACCTCTTGCTACTAGCCTTGTTTTATATTAGTCGCCATTTTCTTTTTAATACCCACTTGCTTCTATCAGTCTTTTTACCAACAGGACTAGGTTTTTATCAACTAAGCTTTGTATGATGATAGGTAGTTTTAAGGTTATCTTTAAGAACTGGATTAAAACTCCCATAGTACCGTAATCACTAGGATAAAATTCCTTGGACAAAGTCGGGGCAGGCCGCTACTTATGAATAATTCTGTTAACAACTCTGTTTTTACTGATTAAATCATAGACCGTAGTTTGATACAATTTAACTCTCTGGTATTAAAACGCGGATTCTTTAATTATAACTTTCTTAGTTGAAACTTTTCAAGATTGTTATCAATGTTCATATTTACAAAGAAAGTACTGCTACTCTTTTATTCTAATTATAATAACCACTGAACAGAGGATTCTACATTTGAAAAACTAAAGACAATTTAAATAAGTAAAAGATACAAAATAAACAAAAATAAATAAATAAGAATAAACAAGACATCTCATATGTTAACCTAAATTCTAAATGAAAGCTTTCGTGTTAAGGAGATTAGACAACAGAGTAATTACAATCATAATACTTGGAAAAACATAAATAATACCCAGACACAGAATAAATATAAATATTGGTCACATAACTATTGGCTTTGGGGATCGAACCCACAAACTGAGGCGCACAAGATAGGACCACTACAAACTGCGCCATCGGGCCGGTTATACGCTAGGAAATCTCATAGTTATTATTATAACTAGAGTGTAATCTTCCATTGAACTTCGTATTCTTCTCGTAACTTTCATGATAGGTTCTTAAATCGCCCAAAAAGGCATATGCAAGCAGAGGAAAAGCTAGTTATGTATGTCACAATACAACGTGTATTATTTTGTTTATCATCAATGTCTGAGTTCTGGTCACAAAGCTTGTTGTAAATATGAGTTGGTGTTGGTGTTAAGATATTTATATACTACAGAACAAAGACCGCCATAGTCCTTGTTCTTCACTTCAAATATTGTTTTATAAACTGACCGTACACCATTCTCATTCATTCCAAAAATTCAACATTCCTCATTCATTTGTGCTGACTATTTATATACTAAATCGTTTAAAAACTTGATACAATTCAGTACTATGTCATTAATCCTTTGTAACTGAAAATAGCAACAGAAAATTACTTAATTGCGAAAACTTGTTTATCCTTTCGCACAACATTAGCCCAGCGTAGAGTTGGCGAACTTAATACAAAACTATTACAAATTCCAGTCGCTTGGGCCGCGAATTAAAAGTTCTTAACTAGAGTCGCTATGAGTTAGCACCAAATGGAAGGGCTCAGGTCTGATGCTGAGCGGGTTTGGAAGCTGATTGATAAACTGACACCAGAAGAGATAAACACAAAAGACAGCCGTCTCATGCGGTTGTAGATAATTTATTCATGTAAAAAATTAGGGTCACTAGCACTAGCTGATATATATATTATAAAAATATAATTTTAATTAATAAAAGTGTCAATATCGTGTCAGTATCTAGTTTTAAACAAAAATAAAGTTTAAAAGATTAAGAATTATTAGGTACATAGTCGGGTATAAGGGTATACGGTTCTGGAATGGAGACCACACACCGGCAAGCGCAGAGTAGGGCGTCCACCCGCAAGATGGACAGACTATCTGACTAAAACTGCAGAACTGCGCTGAACACAGGCTGCATGCAACCGGTCCTATTGGAGATTACTTGGAGAGGCCTATGTCCAGTAATGGACGTCTTATGCTGATATAATGATGATGATGAGGTCCAAAATCTAGTTGCTTTATCCTAATATAATTTTAACTAAAATTTTTTGAAAGAAAAAAAGTATTTACCTTAACTTACAAAACATCTATTCAGAGAAGACTTTTATGTACAAATATATCACAGAGATAGCTCAACACCTCTTGAACATGCTTAGGATCAAGTTATCCAGCTTTTCTTGCGATAACTTTTTCCATTCTTCATTTGCGGCGTCTGTGGAGACGGCTGAAGGTTTAAAACAGCTCACTTAGAGCATTCTCTATCTAGTATAAGCCCACTGCAATGTCGTAATCCAGCCGTTCACAACTATGCTATTACTGGCGTTGACTGATGTGTCATGAGATGTCAGCAACCTTATATAGTGCTGCTGGCAGCAATCAGATCAGTAGGGTGACAGAGGATTGGGAAACAGCCACTTGCGTGACACATCTCTCGAAGAATGTCCATCTGTCCTCAAAATTTATTGCCCGCAAAAACTCAAATTCGAATTTTGACTATCAACACATTCTTCGAAAAACACATTTACAACAGCTATATTTGACTAAGCCGGATTTCTGAATGTACAACAAATGAGATGTTGTATTGTTTATATCCTAATTGCATATTTTAAAAATCAAGAAATAATGATAAATTGCCACTTCCAAAGAGGTCACGAACTTTTTAAGACATTTTCGTCTGTAAAAAGATAGCTAAGGAAAGAAGAAGTTTAGCGGCATTTAGTCGCGGGTTTATAGCCACGTCTTTAGGACTTGGGGTACATAACGTCTAACAAATAAAAGTTTAACTTTTTAGACAGTAAAAAAAATCGAACTCGACATAAGTACATCTTATACCTTTTTCTTATCTCACTCCTTTACCCTATTCGTTCGGTAACTGTAAGAATTTTATCAGTCGTTGTACGAGTGGAAAATACTTACAATTTCCCTCGATAATAATCTTCATAGTTTCAATTACATTTGAACCGTTAACCGAACAATAATTTTACTCTAAGATTCCAAAACAAGACGCTGAGAAATAGTCTAATAAAACTTGCGAAGTAAAATAACATAAGTTTTTCTTTTATTTTTATTAATGAATAGATAGTGTTGTGCAGTATCGTAAAAAATACTTTTACAAAATTATCATAAGAAAATAGAATTTACAGTGTATTAATTAAGTTAAAGTTTCAGTCATTTGTCATCTAAACAATAAATAGTTTAAGTGTAATTTTAAATGAACAAATATTCAATAAATGTATGAAAGTACGTACTAACACAAAAAATGTTTTTTGTCGGTCCATCTATTTGTACTCGTATTTTTTTAGACAGTGGATTTTATAAGAAGTAAATAAGGCTTTTTATAATAATAAACATAAAAAAATCTTGCGTACATATTAAATATTTATTAAACGACAAGCCCGATGGCGCGGGTAGTTGTGTTCCTATCTTGTACGTCAAGGGTCCTGGGTTCGTTCTCCGCCCAGGACAAATATTTATATAATGAATATTTCTATTTGCTGGTGCCACAAATATATATTTAAGTAATATATTTGTGATTCTTCTGTTGTCTAATGACTGTAACACAAGAGTTGTAAGCGGCATATTATAAAATATATATATTTGTGTTTTTGCACGTTTGTAGCGAAAAAACTAAAAAAAATACTGGACCGATATCATCATTTATTGACTGATAAAAAACAGCATTATCAGCAAACAATTTAAGTTATATTTTATGCTATTGCTAGTAAGTAAGTAGAATACTGTCGGGTCATAGTGGACCTAGCTATAAATAGAACAGTTGCCCGAGCGGTCGTTTTGATTACAGCTCACCAGGTTGATTACACCTGCGCCCGCCGAGCGCCTAATGCGAAATTAACGCGTGATGCTTAATCCAGGGATAATTACGGCACGGGGCCGCATTGCGATTTGAGAAAGACGACTATTCGATCGCGCTTTGCTGTAAGAAACACGTGGTAAGCAACAACACACACCAGCCATTGGAAGTCTACAGCTGGGCATAAGTCTCTTTAAGAAAGGAGTCCCATAATTGCCGCGCTAGGCAAGCGTGTTGGCAAATGCAGACTGGAGCTACCGCGTCGGGGATGCTACTGCCCATCCCCGCTCTGTGCATTTGAGCTGAACTGTTTCGGATGGATATACCGCTAGCTGTCGGATTTAGTACCTTACTCGCCTCTTATGACACCTGGTGGAGTGAAAGGTACATACTATTCTATGCTGCCGGTACCTCACCGAACTTTGTACTATTTTTTAAGTTTAATTTTCAATTGCTGGGAGACTGGACCTTGAAACTAAGCTTAGCTTGCAAGCTTGAACTTTTTAAATCACCATGTGGGAGGCCTGGTGATTTCAAAAGTGAGTGAAAAACCGGTGCAATATTATAATATAATAATAAGAATTCTAAATATAATAATTATAATAATAATTCTAAATATTTATGCAGTACGGCAACAACTACATGGAGTCAGTTTTCCACGGATACCTGGGGTGGGAATATTATCCTCATTTCAGTCGTTGGACGTCCACTTGATAGGCCTTACCAGGAAATAAGGAATTCGTCCTTACTGCCGGGAATAATCCGTGTTGTTGCAATCACAGAGCGTTGCTTCGCGATGGGTATGCTACTGTCAATCCCCGTCTTGTGTATTTGACCTGCGCTGATTCGGATGGATATACCGCTACCTCGGCTCCAGTAACTACTTTTCTACTCTGCGTTATGGCAGTCGGGTCATTTGTCAAGGTCATTTGTCTGGGTATCATAGTGATTCAGGTGAACTGCGCTTGAGAAGCTGCAATTATCTAAAGGAAAGACGACTGGAATTGCACGATCGAGCTGAAAATTTGGAGAGGCCTGTTTCCAGTGTATGACTGGGGGTATTCGGATTTGGTTTTACTTCTAGGTCACCAAACAATAACTTCACCCATTGTTTGAGTTTTGATGTTTGTTTGAAGTGTGAGAACGGACGACCTGATTAAAATAGCATCAATACAAACGCAAACGTTGATAAGCGATTACCGTATCCCATCGACACTAGCTAAAGCGCAAGGGTCTTGGTCTTGCTGTACCATTGACGAGCTTTTGACCAGATTTTGTTAAGTTATTTGGTAACTTCACTGATTTTTTTACACTAATATTATAAAGAGGAAAGATTTGAATTTTTGTATGTAAACTGTATGTAAACTCAAAAAGTACTGGATCGATTTTAATAATTCCTTTTTCATTAGAAAGCTACATTATCATTGAATGACATAGGCTATATTTTGTACTAGATTACTTTAGAAATTCCTATTAAAAACAACCGAAGGTGTAAAAAAATTAGCCATAAAATGTCATCGCATCGCATGCGATGCGAAGAGTATTAATGATAGGAAAAAAATAGTTTGACAATATTAAGGAATATATCAATATCTACAAAAAACTTCACAAGACCATATGGTGTAACTATTGTAGTTACGTCATTATAAATACTTTCTAACATTTAACAAATTGATAGAAATGCCGATCAAAATCATACCGTGTTATCCATACCAGTTAAATTTTATTTATCTAAATAAATAATTAAATATTCAGGACTGTCCTAATACCAGATGATTACTTTTTGAATCATTGAAATCGGACATTGCATTCAAAAGATATCATGAAATTAAAATCAAAATACATGCCGGCGACAGCCGCCACGCAGCGCATCGAGTAACTAACTCAACGAGAGAATTGTATGTGGCACTTTCTCAAGTAGGATCTTATGAAAATCAATACGCTTCGTTGCAACCTACAAATACCATAGCCAACAAACACCACGTACAGGGATACTTTAAAATAAGCATAATTTTTTTTCAAATAAGGGATTCATAGTCATTTTAATTAGCATGCTTATTACTTAAATATAACGGACGGGCCACTAGTTTATGATAAAAACAACACTAGAAGATTCAAGATACAAACACTGTGGAAATAGGTGAGCTGTTCGGAGTATTTTTAATGGCTCTTTAAGTTGAATCATCATCGTTGCACGCATCACAGTACGTTTGCTGTTGAACATACGCCTGCCCAATAATGGAGGAATCTTAACCATAATTGCCGCTGTTTCGGGTAGGTATATCGCTATCTGTCAGTTCCGATACCTCAATCACTTTTTCAATGCGTGGTACTATTCTAATATGCCAGTACCTTGAATAAACTTATGTATATTGTAAAGTATTGGCAAAGTACCTTCCTCCATATCAGGTATCGTAAGTGGACACCAAGGCACCAGAACCGACAGATGGCTTTATATCAATCCGAATTAGTGTGGCTTAAATGCACAGGGATGAGCATCCCAGCATCCCCATCGCGTAAGCTTCGCTCTGCGATTGCCAACACGCTTGCCCAGCGCGGCAATTAAGGGCAAAAATACCCCCTATCTTGAAGAGGCCTATGTCCAACAGTAGACTTCGAATGGCTGACGCAATCATACCAGCCATTAAAAGTCCACCGCTGACATGATGATACTTAAGTATTACTCAATAAATGGTGCCGATCTAGCGTCTGTCATGATCAGCTCCAGCTAATGATTAATCCTATTGCATTAGGGCTTAGTTTAATTACAATCTGTCAGGTTATTCCGTCCCGCTGCATAAGCGTGGTGTTAATTTAACATGTGATTATGCTTATCCTGTCTGGATGGCTAATAACTTCGTTTGCATGCTAGATACAGGTAATATGAAAATATATAAGGCATCAAAAAAAATAATAGGCATTTGAGTATAATTATTGATCTATGATTTTTTATCATATGTTTTTTTATTAAAAATAAACTGAAAAAATAGCTAATTTGCATAAAACAATCTAAATTTTTGGCTAAGGACAAATTTTGGTGTTATCGCTAATCCGAATGTTTACAAATAGGATTTATATACAACGTGATATTGTGAATCCGTATTTCCGGTTTTGTTTTTTATGTAACCTAATTATAATTTACATATATATATTTGCTTAAAAAAACTCACTTAGTATAATATTTAGTTTTGTCATTATTAACCAAAATGGTTACAAAAATTAATAATATTCACAGAAAATCCCATACATTAACCTAATTCCTAGGGAAGTTGCTTTAAGCACTTGTGTTACGGACATAAGACAACAGTGGAATCGCAGGTATATTAAACGCATATTTTTAACAGACACGAGACAAACAAATATAATCATATAAATATTTGTCCTAGGCGGTAATCGAACCCACGAGCCTTGGCGCATAAGATAGGATCATTACCATCTGCGCCATCGGGCCCGTCACTAGGAATTGCACCCAGCGCGATCGCGTGGATCCTGTATTTTCTGCTCTTTCATAATTTACGTCGCATAAACATAATATAATATGGCTTGGAGTCAATACTTGAGCGTGACTGCCCATCTCCGGTCAGTTAGATTACAGTTGGTCAGTGATTACGCATTCGCCGGCGCCTCTGATGTGCTAGCGCGTAATATTGGTTAATCCTGCTAAAGTCGGAATGTCCGCTCTTGTCGGGTTACCATGGATTTAAAGCAATATCTGTGAATGCGTTAGGTCTCGAATCATTTAGGTAAATCATTAATAATGTAAACATAACATAATGGCGTTGTTCAATTCCAAAGGTAAAACCAAAATGTAGGCAACACCAAAACGCATTGTCGAAATTTGAACTGTTAAAGTAATTTTTTAAACATATCCTGGACGTGGAATTGTTGTCGTACCGTTCCCACTAGATAGCCTCCTTCATTCATTGGCACTCCGCAATCATAAACACATCACGCATATATATTTCTTAGAGCTAGCTTATACATCGTATCTGCAGGCGTATGGGTGAAATCCATGTTCCTCGAGCGAACACCAACTGCGCTAGTGCGGCCAGGCACACTCAGTTTTAGCTCAAGTTCGGTAAGTTGAAGTGGCAGTGGGCTGGGCTCTTAGAACGCAGAGCTGAGGGCTCATGAAGTCGTAAGGTTATGGAATGGAGGCCACGTACCAGCACGCGCAGCGTAGGGCGTCCTTCCACAAAATTGATGCATCAACTGGTCCTATTGGCGATCACTTGGAGAGGCTTGTGATCAGAAGTGAATGTCCGATGGCTAATATGATGATCAATTCACTATCCCCACCAGCAGCCTCCATCCTTATAGTTACCCTCGAGTGACGGTTGTCAGCCGCAAACAATTGAGCATAGGGTCATTTAATTACAAACGGCCTCTACTAATGAATTGACGTTTAAATATACCAGTATTAGGATATTCCGGAATAAAATCGTCAAACTCTAACCGTATAAATCGGAATAAAGTCGTAAACGTCAACAAAGTATTGTTATTTCCTTCATACCTATTCTAGCATCCCACTCTCGTGTTCAATCCTAAGTAGCCCTTACCCTCGTTATTTCTACAGGTATGCGCCACATATCGTTGGTTGCAATCCGAACTCTGAAATTATCCTGTTCCTCAGGGAGCCGTTGCTAACACCGTACGCAAGTGTATTGGGACGTGTGCGGCACCTCATCTTGAACAGCAAAAATTGGTTTATCCAGTACCTGAAAGTCATAATTGTTAGTAATTGATTGAGATTAATGAGCGACTGTACAGCTGCTGGACCTTTAAAGAACAAGAGGAAGTGGAGTTGTTAGTTCGAGTTCACTTAGTATATAGAACTAGCTGTGCCAGCGACTTCGTCCGCGTAGAATAGATTTTTTGGGTACCATACCTCTTTACCTTAACCTATATTAACTTTGAATGTCATGTTTATTTATATTGAATCAAAGGCCTGAAAATAAGCTTCAAGTTTCTAGCTTAAAAATAGCGATACTTCCATACAACTTTTCATCCCCCTTTTCGACCCCTTACAACCCTTTTTTCGAATTAAAAAATAGGCTATATCCTTTCTCAGGGTCTAAAGATTGTCTGCCAAATTTCATCAAAATCGGTTGAAAGGTTACAGACTGACAGAGTTACTATCGCATTTATAATATTAGTAGAGATAGTAAGATGCGGTAGGATGCGGAAGTAGAGAGATACGGCAGGCATCCGGTGCTTGCATTAGTATTCCCTGAAAATATGAAAAGGCGCCGTGAGGATGACGGCTACTTCATATACATTCTCGTGATTCTTGAGAAGACTACCATGTTCCACTTGTTAATCACACAGGGCGATAGTAGCCAGGTTCGTCTCATAATGCCTAATTACATATATTTTAATCTCGTCACGCGTACTATCATAATACACAAGACACGTTTTATCTTTTTAAAAACCTAACATATTCTGAGCCGTCGGTAACTCTGTACACGTGCTTATTTATAATTAGTAGATTAAATAAGATGTTTGAAGTTAAATTAATCTCACAGCCGACAACTTCTCTCGAAGATTCAGTTCAGAGAAGTTTCTCGGAGAGTTTAGTAAGAATTAAAACTTCCTTTTGTTAGGTCAAATTGAAGATATATTAGATATTGGATGTTCCAATAACATTCGGTATGTAATTACAAGTTCTATGTGCTTCAACAACTCGGTCTTATTTTTTAATTGACGTATACGTACGTGTACATGTACATTTATTCGTGATGATATATATGATTTCTCAAGTATAAAAAAGACTATTAGTTTATTAGATTATACGCTTCAACATCATCATCATCTTAGCAGCCGTAAAACATCCTCTGCTGGACATCAGACCTCCCGAAGAAAGGGGGGATTTGCGAAAACCTTTCTGCCCATACCTGCCCTGTTGCATTTGCATATACCCTCTGTTACCATTTTGTGATTGAAATATCTATTACTCACGCATAGGATAGTTCCATTTAACACAATAAATAAAATTGAAATGTCTGTTTGCGATTCCAGTTTAACAGTTAATTGCATATGAAATGATATACGACACGTATATAAATAGTAATTTTTTTTCATTTTTCTTCTTGTGTGCTCAATGGATAATCATCACACCTGCCACTGGGAAGTTCACAGCTGGACATAGGCCACTCCAAAAAGGAGGTGTTTTGTCCATAATTGCCGCGCTGGGCAAGCGTGTTGGCAATCGCAGAGCGCACCTTTCGCAACAGGGATGCTGCTGCTCATAACGGCGGTTATGAGCAGCAGCATCCCTGTTGCGAAAGGCACTGTGCATTTGAGCTGCACTGTTTCGGATGGATATACCGCCATCTGTCAGTAGGTCGGACAACTTAGTCGTCTCTTACGACACCAGGTGAAAGGGGAGGTATTATTCTACTCTGCCGGTACCTCAAGGCCAAAGTTCAATGGATATGAAGATAAAATTACGCTACAAAGTGGTAAAAATCTTGGAGAAGTCAATTAGTGGATGATAGCTGACAAATTTGTTACGTTTATACTTGTGACACTATGAATTTACGTTGGGTAGCGCTTGAATTAATGTCTGAGCAGTCCATCATTAGGGTCCTCAAAAAACAGTACAAGGTTGTGTTATGAACTGTACTGAACTAAGTTTTAACACCCGTTTGATGACGCGTCTAGTTGGTGGCAGGCCTAAATTAATTACTTCTATGTTAAGTGAGTCTATGGTGCCTTTGGGTCATTAGGGTCTTTTATATTATTAACAGATTTTATTAATTATTTGGAAATGGTATTTATATATTATCTGCCAAAAGTGGTTGGTATATATTTATAAGACGAATATTTGTGTTTGTTCTGTGTCTGGGTGTTAAATATGTATTTAAGTATCATATTGTGATTCCTTTGTACAGTGATATCCGTAACACAAGTGTTTAAAGCGAGGTATCACGGTGTTAGGTCAATGTATAGATGTTGTGTATATTTATTTATTTTATTGAGAAAAAATATTTTGAAAGCGCTAGTAATGTGAGTTTGAATTTAAAGCTATACCTGCATGTTTTTCGCGTGGAGCTGTTCGGTATTCATGCAGGCTGCTTTTGTTACCCTTATTTCCCACGAGCGTTAACTTCATAACAGGTCAACTGTTTGCATGCAATACCTAACATTGTGGTTTGGAATATGTGAAAAGAAACGACTAGAAAAAGAAACCAGAAAGTGGTTAAAACTGAAGAACATGAAGTGGATTCTTTGGTTTGTTATTAAAGGTTAATTTTTAGTTTGTTGACAGTAGTTCTTATTTATCTTAAAGTTGGAACAAATGCATATAAATTGTGTAAAGCACTATCTTGATTGTGTAGAAGGGAAAGTAATTGTTGTTGATGTTGATAATAAATTTTGGTATAAGTTAATCGTAAAAAAGCTTTTTTTGTTTTAAAGCTAAATAATTTATTTATTAAAGTCGTCAATGTTGAGAGTATACGTAGGTAATAAATTATTTTTTCCCACTTTATTGGAAAGCAAACTGGGTTCCCCCTTTGAGGGTATCTTTGAGCCACACTGTTTCGGATAGATTCCAGACTATTATGACTCCTAGCACAAAGGGAGGTACTATTCTACTCTGCCGGTACCTCACGGTTACAGTACAGTTAATACTTGAATTTAGCATAGACTTAAATGAGTTCTCGACCTTCATTGAACGTCCAAAAAGCCATTTTCGGCGGTAGAGTGCTTAATCGTGCGTGCTAACCGCTTGAATATTTGACTAGTCAAACAGAAGGCTCGCTTCTGTGAGTAACGAGGAACAAATACTGTGTACATTGTTCAATCCTAGCGCGTGAATTGAGCGAGTGGATTGTTTGTCGAAGTGTTGCCGTTCACGATATATATATTTTTTTAATATTTATGGTATTACTGGCGATTTGGTTAGCGTGTATCTATTTTGGTTGGACACGCTAATCTGCGAAACTGCTAGACTAATTTGAAAAATTCTATGCGCGAAAAGAAAAGTGATTGAGAAAAGTGTTAAATAGCCTACTTTATAACAAAGGAAATTGATCGGATAGAATTATGTTATAGGCAAAAATTAAAATTATAATCACGTACAAAGCTGAGACGGGCGTCAAACAAGCATACAGTCCGCGTTATAGTTAGCGTCACCGCAGCCTATAGACGCTCGTGTTATCTTAGAGATATCACTATTTGTCTCATTCCTTAGTAATTTCACTGCCTCCTTCACACTTCAAATCGGAAGACAATTATCACAGCAAGGTGAAGACCTTAATTTGGCGATAGAAATTGGTACCTACCAATGCACATGAGGTACCGACAGAGTAGAATAGTACCTCCCTCTATTCCAGGTGTCGTAAGGGGCGACTAAAGTTTCAGAACTGGCAGATGGCGATATATCGATCCAAAACAGTGCAGGTTAAAAGCACAGAGCGGGATGGGCAGCAGCATCTCTGTCGCGTGAGCTGCGCTTTGTGGTTGCCAACACGCTTGCCCAGCGCGGTAATTATGAATATCAATCCCCCTATATGGGAAGGCCTATGTCGAATAGTGGACTTCCAATGGCTAATATAATGATGATGAGAGTGTGTTATATTACTTATGACATGACCCAAACACAAATGTTTATCATACCACGACCTTTGGAGTACAATAAAAATGTCCTCAAATAAGAATCACCATCATTACAGACATTAGAAGTCCACATAGGCCTTCCGAAAAACGAAAGGAATTTCGCCTATAATTGCCGTGCAGTGCAAGTGTTTTGGCAATCGCAGATCGCAGTATTCGCGACGGGGATGCTGCTGCCCATCCCTGTTGTGCACTTAAGCTATACTTTTTTGGATGTATAAACCATCATCTGTCGGTTCTGGTACCTTAGGCACATCTTACGACACCTTTACATGGTAAAGGAGGAGAAAATACCGCACGGCATAAAATATAATACAGCATACCAAAAAAGAGTATCTGTAACAAATAATCTAAGTACGTCGGCTCGTCTATGAAAAATAGTCGTATTATGTTACCATTATTTATTCTCATAGTCCCGCACGTCTACATATCGGTCAGTCATCCGAACTAACAGCAAACAAGCTGATTGTGTGTTTGTATTGGACCGCACAATTGGCCGCTAATGTTTTGTGACAACAAATCTTCGGAAACTTTCGACCCTCCGGCTTACTGTTTGATCTTGCTTGTTTGTTCACTGTTATTCGCCGCCTAAGGTACTGACGGTTAAAAAATAATTATATTGTTAAGCAAAATATATTATGATAGACTTTATACAAAGGTTATATGCATTCATCATACCAGCTATTGGAAGTCCACTGCTGGACATAGCCTCCACAAGACCGGGGTAATTTTGCCCAAAATTGCCGCTGGGCAAGTGTGTGGCTATTGCAGTGCGCAGCCTTCGCGGCGAGGATGCTGCCGCCTATCCCTACCCTATGAATTTGAGCTACACTGTTTTGGATGGATATACCGCCAACCTGGTACAGTGGGAGGTACTATTATCTATTCTACCGGTACCTCTCGCCTGTTGTATGTATGAGATGTTGTGAGAATATTATACATGGGACACGAAAATTCCAAACTTGTTCTTATTTGTACAAAAAAATCTATATATAGAAATTGAACAAAGAAACTAATGGGCTTAATAAAAAATGTATACTGCGTCCATATTACATGGGCAGTGGTGTAAATTAGAGGACCATAAAGCCCCATTCACACTGACTGCATGTCCCGATGCTTAAACGGCCATTAACCCGGAGTGATTTGCACCGATCGCCGGATCCGAACCGTTTGCCGACCGGATGAGCACCGTAACACCGATGCCACGGTTATCGAAACACTATTGCGCGGTGAGTTATCGGTGACATTAGTATCATTGTCCTGTTTAAATACACTCTATGAAAATTAATTTTAAATAAAATAAATAAAAACAAGGATAAATATCAAAGCCGTAAGAAGTATCGGCACAGTAGTATAGTATCTCCTCCCAGGTATCGTAAGAGACAACTAAGGTACCGGACCCGACAGATGGCGGTATATCCATCTGAAATAGCGTTGCTTAAATTTAGCAGGGCGGGGATAAGCAACAGCATCCTCGTTGCGAAGTGCCCAGCGATTGTCATCACATCTGCCCAGCGCGACAATTATGAGCTTCAATCCCATTCCAAGAGAAGAGAATTTCATTATCTTTGTTCTATGTATATAGGACAACAGCTAAATAATACAAGTAATATTTAAATACATATAAACAATAATTTAAAGACAGCCACAAACACAAAGGTTGGTCTGGGCGTATGTCTTATTATGTTTATGTTATTAAGTATGAGATCCACTCGTACTGAGATGTAAGCACCATCTTTTAAATGGTTTAGGTAATCTACAAAAAACATAATATTATTTTTTAAGGTACCTCTTCTGAAGTTTGATTAATATTCGTGTTAAATATCAAGCAATAAATATTTGTTTTATTCTGTTTTTAGCATTCGACTACAGAAATAAATAACTTGTGAAAAATTCAACAGTCTCGCTATCAAGGTTTATGAGATATAGACTGGTGACAGACAACTGGACGGACAGGTATGGCTTAGTAACAAAAAGTCTCGTTTTTCCCGTTGGGTGCGGAGCCTAGATTTATTGCAAGGTTTTGATATGAGGCTTGTATAAAACAGAAATTGGAAATTTTATTTAAATTCGTCTGTCAATGATAAATTATAATATATTCAAAACAGTATTTTACATACAATATAGGTAAAGGTTTTATAAGGGAGGACTAATGAGCCAGATTCTTCAGACATCTACAGACAGTAAATCCACCAGAGATAGCCAAAGGCAAATGCAACAGGTCAGAGATTGGTAGCAGCATCCTTGAAGCAAAAGTACGATTGCTACCACGCTTCCATATTATAGGCATAATTCCCCTAATTTATGTAACTGGACTATTGGAATAGGTTAGGTATATATTATCCAGTTGTAAACTTCCTTTTGACTTTTTGATGTTACTCCACTTTTTTTTCTTTCTTCGTTTTGCACTTAATACAACAAATAATGATAATAATAATTGTGGGTAAGAATAATAGTTGTTTATTAATATATATCAATAATATTTACTAGTAAAGTAAATTGCTTGTCACAGGTTTCAGGCGCGTCTCGAACCTGCATCGTTGCTACCATTGAGCTACCGAGAGCTTGATAGATATGTCGAATTTTTTGTAGTGTTCTCATAGAGCCGAGAAATCGGCGCCATTTTTTAAATGTTGTAGGTAACATGCAAGACTGTTGGATATGAAAAACTTCACATGTGGTTTTTACGTCAAATTATCTACTGGGATACCTGTTTTGGGTTCGGTGCCTGGCGCCAAGGCGCCAATTTTCCGGTTATCAAATATCTGTTTACTTTTCTAGTGAACAAGTTATCTTCATGGTAAATGATATTCGTGTTTGTCTTGTATCTGGGTGTTGAATTTTAGTATTTAAGTATTATATATGTGATTACTCTGTTGTCCGATGTCCGTAACACAACTGCTTTTAGCGACTTATCTCGGAGTCAGGTCAATGTATAAGATGTGTGAATTTATTCTTATATATCATTAAATTGATTTTACAGGGTTATTTGTTTATTTTGGTTATAGTAAAGTTAGAGAATGAATAATAGGTCTAGAAATAAATAAAAGTGAATTAATGAACTTGAAAATAGAACTTAAAACCACGCATTGTACTTACATTGAAAATAAAATAAAGCATATAAAGTGTTCATTATTTGATCAATTTATCACTGAATATTCGAAATACAGTAAATGTGTTACTTTGAACTACGGGTTTAATTTTAGCCTAAATGAAAACATATGTTAGTACTTGAAATAAATTCATATAAAAACAAAGTCTAGGCCTTAAATATTTTAAGTGTAAATACATTTAATAATACAAAGATGAAATTGATATTAATAGGAGAATAATGTGCCTTAGGGTACCGTGGGGTAATAAGTATCGTAATAGGTGACTGAGGTACTAATGCAGTATAATGAAAAGAGGTATATAAGCCACGGGGTGGAGATGGGAAGAAGCATGCTCGTCATAAGGTCCGCTTTGCGATTTTCATCACGTCTGCCTTTTATGACGATTTAATGAGCAAAATCTCGTAATAATTGTTAATGATTTCGGGATACTTATGTCCAGCGGTGGATGTCTAGTGACTTGGTAAACATGAGTTTGCAAGCAAAGTTACTTCTTAGAATCAGAGTAACTCGTTTTTATAACATGACCACTATATAAAATGTCTGCTACTTTATTAATGATATTATATATAGGGACTATATGTACACTAGCTGACCTCACAGACGTTGTATATACGTTGAAATATTGAGTTATTGAAAATTCGTTTAAAAAATAAGTAAAGAATAAAAAAAACAGTAACATACATCTCGTCCTAAATTAAAGTGAAAAATCAAAACTTTTGTAGTTCTACAAAGACGCGTGACGCGCGGGAAATAAGATTTCTGGACGCCTGCATTGTTTGGTGCCTGTGCTGAAATAAGAATACTCAAATATTTAGAACACGTATACCTAATGGAATTGGGTTTTTTCTTTTATAGATAAACTTAATAAATAAATTATAGAGGTGCTCATGGCGCAGTGGGTAAGCAATCCGCCGCGCGATCTACAATGTTAAGCAGCTAATGTAAGTGATAGGTGAGCAAAAGTGAGAATTGTTAACCAGATCTTTAAAGATAGTTAGACAAGAGAAACATTAGCTAAGCAGTAGGAATTTTATAGTGGCAGTTCACAAAAGCGATTTAATACGAATTAAAAAACAATCTGACAGGCAAAATATTCCGGTTGTTATCCTTTTTCATTTTGCTCCCGACTTTAACTGCCCTAAACTTCAGTATATTGATTACATTAATTCATACAACATCTCATACATTGACCTGACTCCGAGATAAGTTGCTATTACTATGGCATATAGCATATGTGTTATGGACTTCAGACTACAGAGAAAAATACATATTCAACACCCAGACACAGAACAAACACAAAAAATCAAGAAACAAATGTTTGTTGGTAGGTGGGATCGAACCCATGACTCTTGGCGCACAATATAGGATCACTATAATCTGTGCCATCGGGCCTGAAAAATATTAAGCAGGCCATATAGTTAGTGCTGGTCAAAAAACCCGAGCGCATCACCTATCTAGTTTGTCCCTTCTCATTTCCCGCATGACTCCGCATTGCCCGTAATGCCTTCACTAATCACGCCGGTACTGATAAATGTTCAGCAGACATTACTAGTAAGCTTCTGTCAATTTATTGTCCCGTAGTACTTACTATCAATAAAAATGCTAATAATTTACCAGCTCGTAAAACTAATTTTGGTGATTATGTTTATTTTAATCTAATATTAAAATAATAAAAAAATTATTCTTTAGATTAGCTAGTTAATATTAATTATTTTTGTCAGGATACGCAATAGAGTAGATAGAGAGAAGCATAATTATTTTAATTATGCCACAGTTACTATTTTAAGGGTACTTAACGTTTTTTTTAAGAAGATAAACTACGGCTTTGTAGTATATACAATTTTCCTATATTTAAAAAAAATCTAGCGTGGTATGCGAAGATCGTAGCAATCGGAGATCCTAAGGCTCTACCTACCCCGATCGAAAACAGGCGTGGACAAAAAAGCAATCACAAATACTAACATAATTACACATTTGACATATAAACACAGAATAAACATGTATATTATCATCACCACGATTAAAAAGAAGAATATACCAATATTATTGTTAGGTTTTAGAGTAAAAAAACATTTTATGTGGTCGGGGTTGTAATCCGATTTACCTTCAAAAATTTTTAAAAGCGTTTATTTAATCACCCCTAGGTATTTAGAAAACATATGCTTAAATGTATATAGATACACGAAATCACTTAGCCAGTAACTTCATTTACGTCGCAAAATAAAAACGGGGCAACACCAAAACTCCCAAACATAGTAAACAATGCACGCAGAATATATACTCAGATACAGAAATAAAACATGAGATTGTGGGTGAAAGAACTGGGCTGAGTTATTAAAGCCAGCCAGAAGACAAGAGCTATTTATTTTGCAAATGAACATTAAAATCTAAACCACGGAGCTCGAGGGAAATCAGATCGTGAATTCACAAAAAATGTCGACGGGCCTCTGCGATCCGCGTACTTATTCTGATATACTAGATAGCAACGCGTGAATATTACATGCTATATATTTAATGGGGGGAACCAAAACTTTATCTTTGGTCTTATAATATAATAAATATAAGGTAATATAATAATAACGGGACGATGGTGAATTTGGAAGTATCATTTTTTTTTACGCCAATTTTAGGTGGCCTGATGGCGCAGATGGTAGTAACCCTGTCTTATGCACCAACATTAATAATGTTTGTTCTGTGTCTGGGTGTTAAAAATATATTTGTGATTCTTCTATTGTCTTATGTCTGTAACACAAGTGCTTTAAGCAAATTACCTCGTAGATAGATTAATGTATAGGTTGTTGATTATTGAATAATAAGGATTCGATCCGCATCCAGGATAAAGGTTTTACATAATGAATATATATGTTTGTTCTATATCTGGGTGTTAAAAAGATAGATCTTCTGTTGTCTGATGTCCGTAAATTTTTCAACCAACAAAACTTTTAAGTCTTATTTTTAAAAATAAGTCGGTAATTTACTAGTGATATTCTTGGAACGATATAAACCTCTTTAACCTATATGGATAGCATTTAAAAACAATTGGTAATTTTTGTTGTATATATTTTGAGAATAAGAAGAATTAAGAGCATCTTTAAATTAAAACAAATTAACAGGAAAGAAGTCAACAGTTAGGAATAAATATTTTTTGTTTTCTGAAACAATTCAACGATATGTATAGAATTTTGCTCGTCGCTGCGTAATTTAATAACATGTCGTGCATGCGTTACCTCAGAAAACGAGTCAAATCAATTTCTTTAACCATAAGCAGAGTTAAATAGTACCTCCCTCTGTATAGGGTGTCGTAAGAGGCGACTAAGGTACCAGAGTCGACAGATAGCAGTATATTCACCCAGAACGTCGGGTGTAGCGTCCCCTTTGCGAAAGTTGCGCTCGGCGATTGTCAACACGTTTGCCCAGTGCGGCAATTATGGGTACATACAGCGTTGTTGGACATAGTAGGAATGGGCACTATCATCTGGCGAAACTAGGCTCTGCATCGCCACCACGCCTGCAATAATAGCCAAAACTCCTTCTTCCTTGGAGAAGTTTATGTCCAACACTAGATATTCTAGTACTGCTATATTCATTTCAACGACAATTTCTGTTCAAAAAACAATCTTCAAACGTCTTCCATGTTCACAGTTCCCAGAGCATCTCATACATTTATCCGGTTCTAGGATAGGTCGCATAAAGTACTTGTGTAATGGACGTCAGACAACAGAGGAATCACAAATATACTACTCAAATACATATATTTCATACCCAGACAGAGCAAACATAAAAATATAAATATAAATATTTGTCCTGGGTGGGGATCGAACCCGCCTTTGGCGACTAAGATTATCATCACCATACGCGCCATCAGGTCCGACAATATGAAGCAGTCTAAAAAAAACTATTCCTCATCTAAGCTGATAATTAATTTAGAGATTTTAATATTAGACAAGTTTATTTGCGGTAACGGTCATTGCTTTTAAAATAATAAATCACGTTATTAATTTAAATCGTTTTTAATGTTTCATTGATGTTTGACATATACTAGTGTTCCGACATTTTACTCTTTTTTTAGTATTTACATTTTTATTATATTATCATTGCTTTAACATAGTTTAATTGCTTCCAGGTGATGCACCGTGCATATCATCACAAAAATTGATTTATTTCGCATATTCATTTTTCTAAAACTATTTTAACAGTTGTGGTACTGATGTTCCTACTAATTACGGTAAATGTTCATCCGACATTAGTATTCTGACAATTTATTGTCCCCTAGTACTATTGTTAAGCCGTGAGGTACCGACAGCGTAGAGTAGTACCTCCCCTGTACCAGGTGTGATAAAAGGTAACTAAGGTACCAGAACCGACAGATGGCGGTATATCCATCCGAAACCATGCAGCTCAAATGGACAGGGTGAGGATGGGCAGCAGCATCCCGGTCGCAAAAGCCGCCGCCAAAATTCCCCCTTTTGGGCCGCCTATGTCCAGCAGTAAGTAGACTTTTAATGGATACTAAGATGATGAAGATACTATTGACGACTTAGAACCATTACCCGCTCACTCTTTCAGCGAAGCAACGTCTCTGTTTTTCAGTACATACAGTGACACAACATACAGTGACGTTGACTAAATGTTAATATTTAAATAAAAATGAATAAATTTATTTCTGCCTTTAACACTGTTTACTTACTGTATGGCACGACGTCTAGACGTTAAGGTATATTGACGCTCGTATCATACTCCAAACCCTTCTCTTTCGTGTTATAGTATAGAACTTTGTAAAGATGAAATAAATATACATACACTTAATATTAGAGGCACGCAGTCCCTGCCTGTATTAAAAGGATCACTTTCTATCCTTATAGTTCTATCTAATTCTAAAATATCTAATTGTATTTCCTTATAGAAAATCTATTTATATTATGTATATTTAATACATTAATATAATTTTCTATCTATCTTATATACACCTCTTACTACCTGTTAGTGTAATTCACTCTTTCCATCCACTAGCTGCATGAAAAAATCACTATTTGCAATAAGGCCGTCCATTGTACTTTATGTTTACTGTTCTTTTCATATATTTTTATGTTTAGTGTAAGTTTTGTTTATTATTATTAGTTTTTATTATTTAAATATATGTGTCTGGCCGCTCCACTGCTATAAACAAATACAAGTTAGACTCATTAATTTGTTTGTCAAATTAACATAATATGAACAGCGGAGAAAATTAAAGATAATTTATACTAGATAAAAATCAATTTCTCTCGAACTTCAGGCGAGACTTGTCAGGGAAATGCATTATCTTTGTAGTATAAAGACAACAGAGTAATAATGCATGTAATACTTATATACATATAAATAATACCCTGACACAAACACCTGTTTATAACATAAGTCTAGGCGTATGTTTATGTTATTAACTAAGGTGAGATTAACTAAGGTTTATGTCATTAACTATGACATGGCGCAGAATTTTCAGCACAATAAGCGCAATTGTACTACAGGGAGATAATTGTACTACCAAGAACTTATTCTCAAACAGCATAAACTATGTAAACCTGAAACCAAAATATACACCAGCCATGTCATACACGGTTCGCACAGCGATTTCTAAATTTTACAGGACCATTTATTTATAATAAAATTAACCATGAAATAGATATTCATGACATCAATAAATACACTTGCAAAACAACAGTAAGGGAATGGCTTTTGACATTGGACTACAACAAGACAGAGGAATTGCTAACAATATTATGGTAGACTGGACTATATTTATTGTTACTATTATTGTTTGTAAATACTGTATGTACTGGCTTAGCATTATATTCTGTGTATTTATGTAATGTGTGCGTAAATAATGTGTTGCATTAACAAGCCTTGTATTACACTAGACCATATAGACACACATCCACACCTACATGCACACTACAGAGCATAGGTGCCTATAAGAACAGGCTAGACCTAGTTTAGGTACCTAAGTATCAAAATGTATTTTAGTTTAAGTTTCCTTTTGTTGTTGAATAAAGTTATTATTATTATTATTAATTTTTTCATCATTGTAATCTAAAAACAATGTAATTATTATTCTTTAATGCACCTCTTCTGAAGTTTGATTATTAATTGTGTTTATAGATCCACAGGTACTGATGTTTATTGTGTGTTATCACGCTTTAATCTGCGGAAGTCCCAGAATAGGAACGTGGATTGGAAACGGAGCGTTTTCCACTGAAAATTCACCATAAGGGGGCGGCGCAATCAATGAGTCCACGAGCTTTTGTTCGATAGCTCGGATTATTCTTTAAGAGACTGTTACTGCACGGTACTCAGAAATAGGGCTTATGGTTATGAATGGGACGTAAATGTCGCAGGCTCGAATCCCATAACAACACAAATTATCCTAGCAATCTGGCTCTGTTACAAATTTACACAAGTTCTCATCTGGTGACCTGACTGAACTATCTTAATGCACTCGCTTATAATACGCAAAATCAGACAAAAGAGAAATAATTTTCAAATATATATAAATAACGCCCAGACACAGAACACATGGTCATCAGATAAATATTTGTCTTAGGTTGGGATCGAACCTTCTTGGTTCACAAGATACACAAGTACAAATGGTAGTAATCCAACTTGTGCTCCAGAGTCATGGGTTCGATTCCCACCCAGAGCAAATATTTATATGATGATATTTGTATTTGTTCTGTGTCTGTCTGGCGTCCGTAACACAAGTGTTTTAAGCGACTTACCACGGAGTCAGGTCAATGAATAAGGTGTTGTGGATTATTTATATTTAATATGTAATTTCGTGTCACGGTGTTTGTCCGGTTCAAACTTTGGAACAATTGAATTGATTTTAATCTATTTTTGCTAACTGTTCTCAGATCTTATTTAAGATATAGGATAGTTTATAACTAAATCTATAGCTAGTTTTATATAATAAAAATCGGTTCAGAAGTTAATCCCGGAAAAACTCCGTGACTCTTAATTTTTATAAGTAGCTCAATGCACAGGGTGGGGATGGGTACCACCATTTCCGTCGCGAAGGTACGCTTTGAAATTGCCAAAAAGGTTGCCCAGCCTATGTCCAACAGTACACTTTCAATGGCTAAAATGATAAATGAGCACTTAATAATCGATGTTTTAATATTAGCAATAGCTTATTTCTCATACTTCCACGGGCAGTGTTTTATCCAAATAATAAGTAAAACAACATTACAAAATAAAACACAATAGGAACAATCATTAACGGTACAACGTCGTTGTCTCTCACAAATATTCTCATTTTGAGTAAAAAATGCTAAGTGTACTAGGATTTTTACTTGGAATTTCAAAAACTCGTAACATTCCTAAACTGCACTTAATCAACAAATAAACGCTTGTCAAGGAAAATCGTCTCTTAATTTAATTTATCTTGCAGGCACCTGGATGCATACTGCAGTAATCCTTTGCTATATTTTGGTCACAGGAAAACTACAGACATCGAAAGGTCATTCAAACATATGAAACGGTTGTGAAACTAGTTTATTAAACCCTTTGGCAGAAAATAAGCATATACCCGAATTAGTGTAGCTTAAAAACGAACGGGGATGGGCAGCAGAGCTCAGGGGGCTCTGCGATTGCCACCACGCCTGCTTAGCACAGCAATTATGGGCAAAATTACCAATAGGTGTTTTGAAGCTACTATGAAGTTAAAGGTGTCAAAAATGAGGCTGTCAAATTTCAGCCATGAAGAAGCAAGAATAGCAGAAATTAGCTAAAGAACGGGGGATCATCAGGGGAATCTTTAAGGCTACCATTACCAGTAACCGTCTGGCCGGTTGCAAATTACTCTGTGAGTACCGTGTGGCTGAAGTATATTTGCTTAAAACTCAGAGATCAATGAAATAATGTTTTTGGTTAGAATATCATTTTGTGGAGAATGCCCTCGCCGCAGAGTGCTACAGGGGAACGCTATACGGAAGCGTACTTTGAAGAAACCTTACGGTGAATCCTACATTATGTTTTAGGAAGCCATTAATTCGACTCGGCGTACCAAGTTAGTTCTAGTAGAAAATAGAACATTATATGCAAATCGTTGCATAACGGAAATCCTAATTCCATATGCACAACCCGAATTGACCGTTCTGGGGGAAGGTTCCATTTTTATGGACGATAATGCCCGCACTCGCTGAAAATTTTGAATACTGTACAACAGCTCTGGTATAACATACATACAATTTGAATAATAATTATTAAATATTATTTTTAATATGGATCCCAACATTTAATAAAAACTGCTTTGTTTTTACAAATACAAAGCATGATACTTCAAAAACCTGAATTAATAAAACCTTTTACTTAAGATCTTTAATATAACTCATATTACAAAACTCTAATAATATGATTCGTGTGTACCGGCAGAAAAGTATGTAGTAATAGTACTATGCCACGTGTGGCCAGAGGCTGCAGATGGCTCTATATCTATCCGAAAAAGTGGAGCTTAGATGCAGCTAAAATACAAATGCAGAGAGTGATCGTCGTGAAAGCTACGCTCTGCGATTGCCAACACGTTTGCCCTACGCGGCAATTATGGTCAACATTTACTTTTCTTGGGGAGGCCTATGTCCAGCAGTGGACTTTTAATGGTTGGTATGATGATAATGAAATGCAGCAGGGCGGCAATATGCATCAGCAGTCTTGCCGCGAAGGTTCATACTTAGATACTTACCAGGTTTATCAAGCACGGCAAATTAAAATAAAATCCTCTATTTCTTAAAAAGGTCTACGTCCAGCCATGCAGTTTACTGCTGCTTTGATGATTGTTGTGATCATCAACAATTATAACCAAATACATCACATCTAGAGTCAGCTACTACATAAATTGAACAAAAAAATACTCCGAAAATGGTAACTGCACTAAATACTGCATTTCGCTAAGAAAAAGTCTGAAATTCCCGTACGTCCAAAATGAGATTAAGCAATAGCCCTCCGGCAACAGATGTGCCGGATCCGGTCGAATAGTCCCGGCCGCCGGTCAACCGGGTCGGAGCCGGTGCCGGCGGGTGAGTGATGCAAATCACTGCAGCTTAATGACCGCTCAACTGTCTTTGCAGAGCAAACTGCATTATCTGGCCATCTGTGCCCTTTATTATTAAGTAATGTGATAACGGAATTCTATTTCGATAGAATTTCTCAATTTGCACTTGACTTTGTTTATATATAAATTCCTGTTTGATATATATTTGTACGTAATAAATTAAGCGAAATTTTGGTTCAATTTCCTAGAATATTGGGTTGAAAGTGGAGGGTGAAATTTTGAGAAATTAACTAAGTGGGACATTTTAAACCCTTAACTAAAAAGCGATAATTGGGTAACTATGCTTTATTTACCATTAGGTTGTGATTTATAAGGAAGGTTTAGGTAAAATTTTAAAACTACTAGAAACTTTTGTCAAAAACGACGTTTTTGTGAAAATGACGTTTTTGACAAAACATTCCGCCAAAAAACGGCGCCGGGGATGTCTATGCTGTACGTATATCTTCAAGTAATTTTCAATAGAATAGAAATATCGGATCAACTGCATTTATAATTGTTACTTGCATATTTATAGCCCAAGATATGTCGTCATCAGAAAGGTGATATGTCGTAAGCAAACCTTTTAACGAAAATGTGCGTAGGAAATATTAAACGCTTCTGGATCCACCTAGCATAATGTGCTAAGCAATTAAAAAGATATTCCTCCCACATCCTTAATAACTGATCGAATGCGTAACATCTCATCGCACCGACGGAGATATGTTTTTATTGACATAAAACAGTTCAATATATCGCATGTAGTATACGTTTTTTTACTTTTAAATAAATTCGAACTGTCGACTGACTTTTGCCGAATTTGTTTCTGAAAATATTTCTGTATCCTAGTATTCCTTTTTTATCGGCTTTAATATTCAGTTTAATTTATTTATATAACTTTTTGCACATAAAAATACAATGTACTCATAAACTCCATTGGTAACGTATTCGTCGTCTCGGATAAATTTTAATATAGGCTATCACTTGTCAAAATTATTGCACAAATGTACCACTAATTTAAATTCAATTTATTCATTCTATTCTATTCATTCATTCTACAAACTACATTCGTAATGCTGACCATTGCCAACATTATGATCGAGCATGTGTGCAGATGTCGATAACAGGCCAACTGTGTGGTAATTTTTTTGAATGACTTTTAAATAAATTCCAGCATGCTCGCATGTTAGAAAATAAATAACTTTATATTATATATGTCCCATTATTAAACTAGTTTTATAATATTCGTAAATCACAGTTGCTATATTTAATCATTAGATCTGTCCGAGTCGTGTCCTGAACAATAACCCTTCCCGTTATCCGAATACTATGTGTGTTTATACAATAATCATTTATTTGCATTGCGCAGGCAAATGTGCTGTTCGTAGCGGCGCGGACGGGCTGTAATTAGCTCGGGCATTTATTCGCGCATATAAAATAATAATATATGTGTGATGATTTTTTTTAACATTTAATTATTTCGTATTTAAAATACTTTGAATGGAGGTCGATAGGGAGGGCATCGGAGAGTATAACGTGATTTAATGGCGGATTAACGTCAACATTCATTTGTGGATTATAATATAATAAAATTTAAAAAAGGTATGCATGTTGCGAGTTTGGGAGATAATAATTTAATTAACTAATTATTTTTTAATTGTGTGTGTGGCAGTTAGATTCTTATAAAAGAAAAATCCAAGACTAGTTAAGATCTAAGAAATCTTAACAACTATATTAACTTTTTAACCAACTCAAAAAAGAGGTGGTTCTCTCGCCTTTTCTCACCGCCATCTCGCGGCGCACTTTCATCATCCCGCACCGAAGGTCTCGCAAGAAGTGCACGGCGGTTCACCTTGATGCACCTCGTGCGGAACCAATTGCCTACCACTGCCATCTGCGTTATCGGACCCGTTCCAATATATCCATTCTAAAGTATACAAGGTATTGCAATAAATAAAAAATTATGTACCTAGTACCCAGCAAAGTACATAAAATATCACTTTAGATAAATATATTTGATGTGGTGATTTTAGTGATAGGATTAAGAGGGTAGGAGAATAGAAGATTCTCTATTGCTATCCCACCTCTGCAGTTGCTGTGATTTAAGTTGTTACAATCCCACCACGACACTTATCTGCTCGACACTAAGATGTTTCCCAGATTCACTTCCCACAAACCGGATTCCCAGCATTTCTAGATCTGGAATCAAATTAAACTTGCGCAAGATTCCTTCCCCCGGGGCCCATGACCGAGCGCGCCTCAGTCTACACAATCATGTTTACTATTTTTATGGGGACTCCCTCTAAAAGTTGAGACTGTTGACTCTCGCCACACGCTTCGAAATATTGAATTCTACGAACTCGGTACGAAGTTCTCCCACATTTTACTTATGAGATTGCTTGTAAAGAAATTGCTGGTGCAGCCATAATAATTTGCAGGAACGTGCTCTTACGTAAACAATGTGCGCCAAATGACTTGAGTTCCGAATTCTGGTTGTTTAGTAACTTCAGTCCAAACTGCAGGTTGGAATTTGAATTAAACTAACCGGAGTTGCATTCGCGGGTGATGTTTTCGGAAAAATATGTTTGATTGTATACAAAATGTTTGCGGGCGCGCATTCATATTTTCTTTGGTAGCGTTTCGCTCAAATGAGACCGTTCCTCCATTGGTATTACAAGGGGTAGTTTCACAGGCAGCGTGCGGTGCAAAAACAGCGCATTTGCATTCGAGCACGGCCCTAATGAACAGTAATTATATAAATACACACACACACATCCGCGCATGTTCAGCGTGTAAGGATTATGTAATTGCTGGACGCTGTTTGGATAATAAATACTATTTTTACTCAAGAAAATATTGACATTGAGTTTTCGAGTGACTGGTTGGAGAGATTTAAAGCTTACGTTTCCTTTCGTCCTTACTTTATACCGCACGTGCACGTGCACGTGCTCCAAAGTTACACAACATGCAAAATTTTATAATAATGGCTTAATACGCTTCATTATTCGAATAATAATTGGAATGAACGATTTTTGTTTGACAGGCATTTGTCACAATTACAAAATTTTTTAATTAGTCTTAACGATACCACCAACCGTACAAATTTTCTCGTGATCTCAGGAACTACTAGTTCTAATGGATATTTTTTGGATGTAATAGTCCGTTTATTAAGGAGGGCTTTAACATCTCGCTGCGTGTCAACTAGGAGCGGAGCGTCAATAGAAAATGTTGCTAAACTGTAAAAAATATTCCTTTGTGAGATCATATAAGATGGATTTGTCCTTGTACAAAAGTTTTAAAAAACTTACCGCGTCTGTATATGTCTATGTTTTTATTCTATTGACTTAGTATAGCTTGTTTTGGGTAGGTATTCAAATTAAATCGAAATTAGTGAATAGTTTTCGAATATTCCTGACCTGTTTTGTATTACTCACCGGCAAGCTTCGCCAGATTTTTAGTTCACCTTGTGACAGACTATTATTACCATCAGCTAATTGTATAGAAGGCACATCGGATCTCCGGAAAGCTGTCAGCAATAAGGGTTTATTGATTTGTGCAGCTGGGCTGGGCTAAGACTAAAGGGATCACTCAAGATAAGCGCATAGACGTCCTTCCAAGTCTATCTATAATCTACGTAGTTGCCTTCCGAAAATTTTATTATATCCATCCGTTCATGCTAGACGGTGACATATTCAGGATCTGATAGAGTTTATCTTTATGACGGGCCCGATGGCGCAGATGGCAGTGATCCTGTCTTGTGCACCAGGGGTCGTGGGTTCGATTCCCACCCAGAGCAAATATTTATATGATGATATTTGTGTTTGCTCTGTGTATGGGTGTAAAGTATATGTATTTAAGTAGTATATTTGTGATTCCTCTGTTGTCTGGCGTCCGTAACACAAGTGCTTTAAGCGACTTACCACGGAGTCAGGTCAATGTATGAGATGTTGTGGGAATTTATTATTTTATTTATTATTTTATCTCTAAGTCAATTCACTACTTCGATGGAAAGATAAAATTTTCTTCTAATAAACTAAATACTTCAGTACTTTTGCACTTTAAACGAGATATGGACTCTTAAGAATCTTAAGAAACTCACTGAATTAAGCTTATTAAAAAAATCTGAAATTTCAAAAACAATGTTACATTCTATTTCGATAAAACTGCCAAAAAATTTTAAAACTGTCAAATCTATGTTCGGACTTTGTAACAACCGTAAAATCCAGACAAACCCCACGGGCGTTCGGAACTTTTAATTTTAATAGGACTTTACGGAAGATAACGCTCGCCAGTCTTTGGATAGCGTAATCTTCTTGCTGATTTATGAAAGCCAATCTCGATCAATCAAGCCCAGGTATAGCATAGAAATATGTAGACACTAGAAATTACCACTAGAATTATACAAAAGAAATATTACAAGGCTGAATTATTATAATTCATCACACGATGAGCTTATTGGCAACAACTAATTTAGATCAAGCAAATATATAAATAATAAATTCACACATTGTCTCACATAATGACCTGACTCTGATATAAATTGCTCAAAGCCACTTGAGTTATATTTTTCGTGCTATATTAGCTAACACTTACAAATCAAATCAAAAATATAATACTTTAATAATAACAGACACAAATATTTATAATAGAAAATTGTCCTGGGTAGGATCTAACGCATAAAACTTGGCGCTCAAAACACGCATAAAATACGCCAAGTGTTATGATATAAAATAAATGGCGCATTTTATATATATAGTTACTATAAATATATAATAACTATATATCTTAATTTGAGATTATTTTAGCTGGTATTCTTGATTTTCCTCAATGCAGCCGTAGGACGTCCACTCCTGGATGACATGAGCTTTCAATCAGTGCGACTCGATTTATGTAGTTATACTTTACTTTATTTACAACTACTATACACTTCTCAGGGTAATTGCAATGTAAAATGCCTAAACCGCAAATGATGGAACCAAATTTAGTGACTAATATACAAACGTTGGTGAGTAATATTTTATATTTTAATTCATAAACTTATGATTTGGATTCATAAATTTCCAATAATTATCAAAAAACATTTCTGCTCATAGTACTTCACTCCAATTATCCCGAAAATAAAAATATGGTCAGGATAATTATAATCTGATGTAAGGGTGTAAGGTATAAATTAATAATCTTTTGATTGAAACACAGTATAAATAGGACAAGGTAATCATTGTAATTACAGCATGTCCCCAATTCCCGGTAATGAGATGTGTTGCATATTAATTCATGATGTGGCGGCACCACCAAATTGAAATATCAATTGAACCTTTAACGTTTATAATTAATTGTATTAATAGATTTAAACGCGAATGTATTTCTTTTAATATATAATCTATTTACATTCGATAGCACAATTTGTGGTGCTGGTTTAGGAAAATGATTTATAACGGTTCTAGATTTGAATTAGTTACGTTTTTCCGTATTCCGTAGAATAAGTCTTATTTATCATGCTTTTTTAGGATGAACCTAATGCTAAGTATCTAGACGTCCATTTCAGTGCCACCGGTCAGAATGAGCAAGGCGTCCATTTATGAACGGGGTTATGGGCATAGGGTGCTCGATTGTTCCCGCGTGCTCGAAGCGGGTCCAAGGCTAAAACTAGAAGCCGCCTCTGAGGCCGGACCTTGTCTCGAGGATCTGTTGTTGGGGACAAATAATCGTTATTTGCATAAAAGGGTGCGGAGTAGGGGGTGCTAGTAGTATCTTCTTGTGTTACTCTCTAGCATCGGTAAACTGGTAAACCCATCAGTCCCAACAGAGACTGAAGCGACAGAATGCTTAGAAGACATTATTTTTTAGGTAGAACGGTTAAAAATGGTGGTCTCTTCCTGTGACTAATGATAAAATGAGACATCGGTCTACAAGGATTTCATTTCACTACTAAATATATTATAGGGGTTGTTGAACTTGGTTAGTCGTCGCTCATTTTGCATATAGACCAAAAAGGACTCTCAAAGGACCTGCGATGCGGGGGAACATAGGGGACGACGCCAGAGGAGATAAAAAAATTGTGGTAGGACTCCACAAATGAGCTTTTGGCGGAGCACCGTCATGTTGATTGGCGACCCTACTGTACAATAAATCCTAAAGGCGACTCTAGTAGTTGGAGGAAGCTGTAAGTTGTTATTTACAAATATGGCGTGCGATGTTACTTGTTTCAGTTTTTATGTATTTTTTTTGTGTTATATATTTTTTCTATTAAAAGTTGTGAATATTGTAATTGACGTAATGACCAATCAGAAAAGAATACGTGCCTCGATTGGGGTCGAGGCACCGTATTTACTCTTGTAACTGAGAGTCTTGGAACTGAGAGATCGTTCAAGGCAGTTGTGGCAGTTAGAGTGGCTGATCAAGTCGGGCCGTGAAGTCGGATTATGTAGAGTAATTCATTCGCCGGGGTAAAATCTGTGTCTTGAACTCGCTACTCGGTCATAATTGTTTATTTTTTACTTAAAGTAATTGTACAATGTAATGTATATATATTAATATTAAGAAGTCAGCAAACAAGCATACGGTCTGCTTGATGGTAAACGTGACTGCAGCCTATAGATACTCATGTCGTCACAGTGGTATCACTAGTGTTTCGCTAACTTTGTAAACTGAAGATACTATGTTCCAGTTACCCAGTAATTTTACTACCTCTCTCACCTATATAATATATACACGAATATAAAAAAGCGAACATTGTTATTTTGCAGTAGAAATAGGTGAGAGTGAGTTAATAAAGCAGAAGACCTTTAGTAAAATATGTAATGCATTCAAAATCAACTGTTGCAAATGAAATCGGCTAATCCGGTGTCTCCAATCCGGTGAAGATCGAACAGTGAGGAGTCGATTGCGACTACGATTGGTGAGCAACTTTGCAGCTTCAGCACCTTTCTGGACTAGAGAGAGTGGACTTCTACGTGGTCGTTAATAGTGATGGGCTCTATTGTTACGACTTGCCTCATTTCGTGCTTGCGCTAGCATTGATTCCCGAAAGTTCCTTCGTGGCTGAGTGAAGACCAAAAACAAAACTCGTAGTTATCCATTGGAGATAAGGGTTTGTGTTGCAAATGGAAGTAGTTAAACATCGGGCGATATGTTTAAACACGTACATAAAAGAGAACAAGAACACAAATTATCATCTGATTAAATAGTCAAAGTATCTCGCTGCAGACACGGCGAGCGCAAACAATTATCGCACGACCCGCATGCGTGCGTGCGCAACGTTTAGTCTTTGTCGTCAGTGTTCATACATTATGAACACAGTCGCCGTTGTATCTCGTTGCTTTTTATTGTTCGTGCTGTATTTACAGTCATGATTACGTATAGAATTACCCTATGTGAATATGGAGAAATGAAACTTGTAATCCTAATAATATGATAAACCGAACTTTTGTGAGTATATATGAATTCTCCCGCAAAGACTATTAAATGGATTTTAATAAATATGTTCCACATCATGTTGTGTTTGAGGGGCAGACAGAAATTAAAAATTTTCTACATCTACATTACAAATAAAATGTAAGTGTCAATATGAAAATAAAAGCATTTCAAAATAGGCATATAAAAGGATAAAGAATAAATATTAATATTCTCACAACATCTCATACATTGACCTGAATCCAAGATAAGTCACTTAAAGCACTTGTGTTACGGACGTCAGACATCAAAGGAATCACAAATATAGTTATATATTTTAACACTCAGACACAAAACAAATACAAAAACATAATATAACATATATTGAACCAACGACCACTGGCGCAAAAGTGAGGATCATTACCATCTGTGCCACCGGGTCCGTCAAATAAACAGTACTTATATAACAAAAACAAGCATTTGTTTTTTTGTTGACTGCTTGTTTGATGTAAACTGCTAAACTGCTGTACAATTTTTAGGGAAATTTAACTAACACATAGCTATACTTCACTTATATACTAAGTAACTCAAGCTACTTTTGTTATTTATTTTTTGCACGGAAACACGTGTAAAACCGCAAGGCGCTCATAGCTAAAACAATCATTGCCGATAAGTCGCTTAAAGCACTCGTGTTATGGACGTCAGAAAACAGAGGAATCACAAATATAATACTAAAATGCATGTATTTAACACCCAGACATAGAACGAATACAAATACCATCATACAATTTTTTGTCCTGGGTGGGCATTGAACCCACCTACAAGATTAGGCGCACAAGATTAGATCAATATCCGCAATGCCACTAGGCAATTCGGGATGCATCGACTTTCCTCTATTTAGTACATCACATATTTATTTAAGCATATAAATAAATAGAGGTTCCCTTTTATATGGTTTTGATACTGCAAAGATTTCCTTGGCTATTTTAGTATCAAAGTGGTTTAGTATAAGCCATCCCACAAATAGCTAAGCAAATATGCGTTATTATTAAATCCAAGGCGCCATAGGTAGACGCGAATACAAGGATAGTTGGGTGCATCTCTTTATAGAGAGCTTTCAAAGCGAAAGGATGATCGCAACACGCTATTTTCTTTTCGTTTGTGTTGCACACAATACTGTTTGCTCGGTTTAATATTGCAATGGATTCATTGTTAAACCATTTCGTAAGTTCTTCTTGTATCCTCTATTTTCAATTGTTAAACTTCTCTTTGATTTTATTGTTAGCTTGTGGATTTATTTTCATCGTGCCACACCCATGTTTATTATTAGAAATTAAAAAGATATAGTGTTACGGAACCGATTTTAATAAACTTTTACGTACTCAGTTTGTGCCATCATCTCTCAAGTTATATCTTAATTACAAGTAAGATAAAATTATATCTCAATTTATGACCGCAATAGTTTGCAGTTCAATTAGTCAGTGTAATAGCGGTAAGCTATATACTCGTACATCACGCCTTTATCTCATGGGGATAGGTAGAGACTATGAATCTCCACTAGCTCTTAACATATCTCTCTCGCTTCTCCTACTCACATTCTACCTCTTATACACGCTCGTTTATTCTTGGTACTTCTTTAATACCTGGTTAAGATATGTTCGCCTCGGTCGTTCTTTACGTTCTTCCATTCACTTCCACTCTATATATTTGTGCAGTCATTCTACTTTCATCCATTCTTTATACATGTCTAAACCATCTCAACATTCCTTTCTCTATTGTTGTCATAACAATATTCAATATCTTATTACATTTTTTTTTAATTTATCTCTTAAATTAATACCATAGGTACTTTGAAGTGCTCTCGTTTTAACAGCATTTGGGTTAGCTACTATGATATGAGGTATATTTAAAAGTTCTAAAAAAAGTAAACATGCCACATATATTTAGCGGGAATCGAACCTGTATCTATTTGAAAGGTTTTTTTTTCGCGTCGACAATAATTTGGGGATAAAATATCTTTACGAATTGTCATCTTATTGCTCACATGAGTAGAAGCCATTTTTAAACGTCACGTATCATTTATTATTAAATAGAGTTAGTATTTCCAGGACACAATTAATACAATTATTGGTTTATTCTTAAAAACTATAAAAGAGAGAAGAGCAAGAGAACCAGCCAGAATATTGAAAAATGTGAAAGTTCTGGTTTACATATTTTTTTCATAGAATTAGGTACAACATATAAGACCTAAAATGTATAAGAAACAAATGGTTATATATGTATTTATTTTTCTTTTTCATTTTATACAGGCACTTTATGCCATGACATTAAGGTTTAATTTTAAAAAAAGCTATGAAATAAATGGTACAGTTATCACCATCTAAGAACTACTAAAATAAGGTGTTCATCATCATCATATCAGCTATTGGAAATCCACTGTTGTACATAGGTCTTCCCAAAAATGGGGGAGTTTAGACCAAAATTACCACGGTGGGCAAGTGTGTAAGCAATCGCAGAGCGTAGCTTCCCGATGAGAATGCCACTGCCCACACCCACTCTAAGCATTTGAGCCGCGCTGTTATGGATAGATATATATCGATCTGTCGTTTCTGGTACCTTAGTCGCCTCTGACGACACCTGGTAAGGAGGGATATATAAAGTATTCCTTAAATTCTAATAAAACTGTGTAGTTTCTTTAATAACGCATTGTGAGCAAAAAAGTGGACGCGTTTTACAAAGACAATACAGAATAACACCGATGTGTTTTTCTAATTGTGCATAAAAGAACTGCATTTAATGTCCTCATTTCCGCCCAGTAATAGAGAGTCGTTTAGTTCGGGAAATAGTATAATGCTATTACTTTAAAAAGCTGCTTTAGAAAACTGCGGTTTAATACCTAGATTTTTTTATACATTTACTAACTCTGCATTTAATTTAAATTTTAATGCAAATGCAGTGAGTTAAATATAGTG